>JAPMIQ010000012.1:600000-870381 GCA_035079535.1 Trichoderma endophyticum
ACGTAGGGGTGTTTTGCCAGGGCGAAGCCATGGCCAATGCGCTTCGATCCCAGCAATAGAGCGTCAACCAGATTGCCGTCCGTGTCGGTTCCCATGTCCAGCGTTTCACCGCAGTGGAAAAGGAAGGGGATATCGAGGTTCTGCGCAGCGCACTGCCTTTTGAACTCTAGCAGCTCGGGAACAAATTCCTTGATCGGATGGCCCTTTGCCTCTTCGCCGACAAGGTCAAAGCCTGGAGGGAAAAAGAAATATGAGCGCTGCTTTCAGGAGTGAAGGTAGAAATCTCCAAATACTTACCTGCAATCCACTGTGGCCACCTCTTCTTAAACTCTATGCACTCTTTCAGAGCCACCTTCACATTTTCCCGGTCCATTGAGCGCGGCGTGCAGTATATAACTTTGAGCCCTCCAAAGAACTGGCCCTTTTCAGCTACCTCTTTTTGAAACTCTTCCACCGCACTGATGATGATTTTCATGATGCCCTCGTTATTGATCATACCCTCGCCGTCGTCGGTATAGAGTTGATTTGTCTGCATGAAATTAGGCCGTATCTCGGCGTATTGGATATTATCTCGAACAAAATCTGCGAGGCACAATTTTGTATATTCGCGATATGCTGTCTGATAGTTGAAAAGACCCTTCATCATGCGTGTTCTGCCGTTGAATTTTTCCCAAGCACTGTACATGGAGGCGAAAAGCTGTTAGTCCAAAGAAAGAGGGGGAAGATGAGGGGGGAAGAAGTTGTCGAATCACACGAGAGTGACATGATAAACCAAGAATAAAGGGGGAGGCATAGAACTCACCCAGAAGCTGTCTGAAAGGGATTGTGGGTCTCTTGCTCCTCGAACATGAGCTTATGCAGCAACCACTCATCCACCGGGGCCTTGTTATAATGGCTTGAGAACTGATTTCTAAAGTCTGAAAACTTCATCATATGGCCGCGGATATAGTCGGCCGAGAATAGATTGCCGAGCTTTTTATCCAATCTTTTCTGATTCATGATGGAAAACTGTATCTCGCACTTGTCAAAATTTTCATACTCATCCTCGCCCCCAGCCTTGTGGATAAGGGGAAGAGTACTTGAAACGAACATGCGATCCATGCCATTTGCAATGCCAAGCAGTACGTTGGGTGGCAAGCAGGCATTGAAGTGGATGTGCAGGTGGGCGCCCTTTGGCATCTTGGAAGCGATCTTGAACAGTTCTGTGTCGTTGATGATGTCGACGTTGCTGAGGAAGTGATCGCCTGCGAAGCGCTCATGCATCTGGCCTTGATACCCCCTTCGCTTGGGTTTGGAGGCATATTTTCTGTCGTCTTGCTCTCGTATCTTTCGAATAATGGCATCAACATCCATTTCTTGGTCAGTGGCGCGAGAGCGGCACCGGGCATCAAACGACAGTTCCTGCTCTACGGCGAAAACGTGTTTTCGCAATTCGTCGTATTCCTCTTTACTTGGTACCGGTACTCTCTTTTCGGCGCCGGTAGTGTCGAGGTCCAGGGGCAAGCCGAGAGAGCCATTTTCGGCCCCGAGACGGCTCGTCTCAACTCCGCTCCGGCGTCTGTCAACTTCGGAGTCATGCGCCTTGATCAGCTCAAGCGCAGCAGCCTTGTCAAAGTCGCCGTCACTCTCGGAAGCATCACCTTTCCCGGAAGCGCCCCGTTGCCGAGGGTGCCCATCAGCGAGGTGCTTTGCGGTTTTGCTCTTTGGTGAGAACATGGTTAATCGTTTGCGACCCCGAACCCTGAGACGAAAGCTGGAAAACTTGGAGCCCATGGACGAAGCCAGCGATGTCGGACAATTCGAAGAATCGCCGAAGCAAGAGCAATATAAAGGTGAGGAGGGATAGCGGGTGGTCAGGCTGGAAGCAGGGCTGAACTCTGGCATGAGGGGAACCATATAGTGAAATTGCCGGATCGTGTGTGGTGGGACAGGTGAACGGGGTAGCGAGCAGGCAGAGACCCCCTTTGTGATGGATGTCGCCTGGATCCTTTGTCCGTGATGCGCTTCACTGCCACTCTGCTTTGCTCTGTTTGGCTCCAGCGTCCTTTGTTCACGAGATGGAAGCGCTGGGGCTATATATCTCTGTTGCCTTTGATCTGTCTGACGCTGAAGACGGTTGAGTCAGCTCGGGCAAGAGACGCCTATAATTAAACCCAAAAACCCAAGAACCCAATAATAAAAGCGAAACCCCAATCGCCTAACCGCCAGCAACCCTCTGGCAGCCTAAAGAGCACAAAAGCCTCGAGAACACGAGGCTGAGGTAAGAAGCGAAAAACAGAAGCAACCAGCCCTCCAGGCTAAGAGCCGTCCAAATGCGCGTTGGTCACAGCCGGCGCTTGCATATGTCACGGGCCCAGCACTAAAGAGGCACGGATTCAGTCTTTCGGCCAGCGGACAAAGGCAAAGCCACAGCGCTGGGGCCCCGCTGACCTGACCTTCAACAGGCTTAGGCGCGCAGCACAGCAAAGCACATGAAAGAAAAGGGCAAATTGACGTTGACATACCAGGTCTGAATTATCGGTGAATGAAGTGAATGCGCTGGAAAGACTCGGCGCAAGCCACTCGTCTGTCTGACTGTTTGTCTGACCGTTCGTCTGTGCGTAGCTGAAAGAACCTTGGAAATGAAAACTTCCAATGTTCTTTGTCTCGCTTGTCTGATTGGTCCCGGGCCAAGACCGCTCAGCTGCTTGGCTGTCGTCAGTCGAAACGAAATGGAAATCCAAGTGGAAACTCGTCTAACTACCCAGTAGACAATCTCAAGCGCTACTACACCGAGTAACCGGGAAGCCGAGGCGGTGCGTGCAAGGGTTTGTCGGGGATCTGGCGGAGGAGAAGGAGGAGTCGAAGAATCATGGATGTCTTGTTGATGTCGCATCCAAGTCGTAGCAGAACTCTGTCGCGAACCAGCACCAGCACAGGCAAGAGGCACCAGGTACTGCAATCGCCCAAATCGTGTCTGGTGACGTCTTCCGCCCTCGTACCTGGTACCTGCCAGGCGCCATTGTACCTGCGCGCGTGCACATCCGCGGCCACGGTGCCCATAGCGGCCATATGGCGACCCGCCGCTAAAACACCCCAGCCATCTTCTGCAGCGCTCAGGTCCATCAGCCTTTTAGGCCTCCAGGGCGCTAACAGCCACCCCGTCCCGTCCTGGTCCCTTGCAGCCTGAGCCTGAGCCCGGCGGTACCATCTACTTCATGCTGTACGAGTACATGCAACCACTCCACTTCCAGTTATCGGAAACAGCCTTGCAAGCTGCCTGAATCCTCTATCGCTCCAACTGCCCCAAATCGCAATCTGCCAACATTCAACACCATGAGATTCGGCTGCAGGCTCCCGACTGGGCTTTCTGTTTTCCCCAGTCTTATTTCCTTCTCCCGCCGTGGATGAATGTTCCGGCGATTGCCAATTCTGGCAAATTCTTCCTTCGCTGCGCCAATCTAGACGCCCGGATAGAGCTTCCATGATGGGGGTACCTTGCATGCCAACAACCTGCCAACATGCAAACATACATACATACTTACCCCATGCTGTCAATCCTACTAACCCGTATACACTTAGTCTTGACATTGATGTGTTTGGATGGACGGCAACCCATCATGGTGATACTCACCGGGTGATACCAACAGCTCGGAACAGCCACTCGCGTAGGACTTGGCTATTCACAGCCACGACTTAGTAGTATATCCATTTCCCCTTTCACCTTCACCGCTTACACCGTCTCTCCTTACATGGACTCACGCTGTCATAGTGTCATAGTATCAGCGTCCTGCGAGGCTAAATAAGGGGCTCCAGAAGCCTGATGTGTTGTCCCTCCCAGTGGTGATGGCTTCACGAGACTGCCCCGTCTCATGATCGAGAACTACCTACGTGGGCAATTGATTCACCAGGTGTTCCCTCACAGGTGCCTGACCTAGGTGTACTATCTTAGACACCTGTCACCTCACCAAGCTTGCCAACGCATGTCCTTCCCATTTCAACTCCTGGTGAATTCTCGTCCACTTATCACTTAGTTCAACACATTGCCTAGCTTTTTAGTGTCCTTGGGCAGCTTGGCTAGTCGAATATCACCGAATCTGCCCATCTTACATCCTCGGCATTAATTCCCAATGTTCCGCCCCTGTCATCTAAGTTGATCAAATTGTATGATCAAAAAGAGAGAGAGAGAAACCCATGAATTCTAGTCAAAGAAACACACATTTCATGTTCATTCCAACCAACAACAGCAAAAATGCATCAAAAGCAAAAAAGATAGTAGGGTCTTCGCCCGAGGGGGGGGTCGAACCCCCAACCTTGCGGTTAAAAGCCGCACGCTCTAGCCAATTGAGCTACCCGGGCACTACTGGCGGATTCATGGCCATCAAGCCAATTATCAAGCCCCCAATTCCTCCCGCATGTCTTGCACGTCCCACGTAACTCCTTCACACGATTTCATCATTTCACAGCATTCAGTGTTCTCATATTCTTCTTCCTTTTAGGCAACACCCGCGCATAAAAAAGAAATATCCACTACATTAAAGCAGCCCAAATTACACAGCCTCACTCTTTTGAACACTCGCAATAATGACCCCTTCCATCCCCCCCCTTTCTAGGCAGAGGTCCCATATGGATCTTATTGTGTGGCTTATACATGACAGCCCCAGTCGGCCAAGGCTTTCGCGCATAGATTAGATGAGTAAAGGACTTCCTTTTTTAGGGCTTTCTAATAACGTTTGTAATGTATTAAATGCTACTGTATTTATTGATTGCGCCATTCATGTCATAAGTAGGGACAGGTTGAAATCATAAGTAGGGGCAGATTGAAGGCATAAGCAGGATTAGTGGTTTCGCTCTTCATCATTCCCAGACCAATACGAATAGCATCCACCCAAACTGAGGGTTGCTCTTGCGCTTCACGCGGTTGTGCTAAAGTTTCGTACAAACCCTCGCCAACAGCAATGGGCTCACTATGGCAAAATATGTAATTTTCAACCCGTCATATTAACTATAAGCAGAATGTTGCTCATCCTCTGTGCTACCCTACGTATAGCAGAGGGGGATGAAGCTCAGTCTAGGGGAAAGCCGAGCAGTCCCTATGCACACTTTGATATTGGTATCTGTATTATCAGTATACGGTGTTAATAAACGAATAAAATCCGTATCCTGCAACAGATAATCTTTATACAACGCGACTATAAGGACTAGTAGCACCATATATCAAACTTTGCCAACAAATCTCTATCAAAGCTTTGGTAGCCATATCGGCCGATCGTCCATTGTTTTCATTGATCTCTTATTGGGTGGAGGCAATCCATCAGCCTATCACGTCCTGGGAAGATTGGATTTGTGTCTCGGCGTTGGAACCTCCAAAGAGCACCGAGGAACATAATGTGACATGCTCCGCAGCCTGAGATACTAGGTCAGCTATATCAAGTTTCTTCGCGCTAGCCATTTCCTGCGAGCCACACGTGTCACTCTCAACTTCACAAATGTTTGATACGACGATGTAGACAGCGATGAGTGTCAGTTGGTTGGAGCTAGGCGTCAATGACCGGCGTCCTGCAAACGTGAGACTCGGAAGCTGATTAGATGCTACATAAGCAACGAGTTGGCCTTGGAAAGAGCTAATATGACTCACCGGCGGCTTTTAGATCAAATATACGTTGATGACTTCGGTTTGATTCAATGCACCGATCAAAGTCACGTCGTCCTTCTTCGAGCGTATCGATATCCTTGAGAAGTGTTGCCTGTATAATAGATACATGGCAACCCATTCCCAACACTTCCGTCGGAGACTCCATCTCCATGGAACTGGATGATGGGGCTATTCCCGGCCAGCTATCCACGGCTACAGGAACCTTCTTCCGTAGGATTCTTATTACTGTCTATTGGGTGCCCAGATTCATTGTTATGAAGCTGCCACCGAATTGTCACCGAAATGCAACTGCATCCAATGAATAGGCGACACATGCTTTGTTATCCGCCTCGTGATGCTTGTTTAAGTAGATTGATGCCCAACTTCGAAACCCAATGAAGCGGATGAGGGCTGCCTGTTCCGGCCAGTTACTATATACTTGTATTTTTGGAGGCGGCGTAGGTACGCGTTTCCGGACTACATGTACCTTATATGTAATTGCGACGCACCCCGAGCACTTGAAAGGGGATTTTTGAAGATATTTTAACCCTTTCTTCTGGCATGGCTTTCTTTTTTGTTTCATCTACGTTGCTTACATGGCTAAAGTTGTGAAGGCCAGTGACGTCGCCGTTGCCCGGCGCGAGGCTGCAAGGCGCCTGCAGCAAGATCTCAAACTAAGCCTGGGCCAAGGTCAGAGCCTTCCCGATATGCTGATGATGGCACCGCTGGCCATCAATCTGCTCGGACAGATCAAACTTCTAGCATTCTCAGATAAAGCATTGTGCATCCACTTGGAGGAGCCCAGGAGTGGTTTTCAACATCTACAGTAAACATGACTACCATAATTCACGGTCTCTTGCATTCACTCGTTAATATCTCTAACGCTTTTATTAGACGAAAAACTCTCTCGAGTGCCATGATCCAAATTGTAGATCAGTCTGCTGACGCATTTGACTCCGCGGAGAAGAACATGCGTGCCATCAGAATGCAGACAAATGTCATGTTCGGGAAGACTGGCCATGTGAGCGAGAGCGTTTGGAGACTTGCATTTAGCCGCCATGACTGACTTCGTTATTGTAGGTCCAAACAATTCTTATGTGTCTACAAGATCCGCGATTGGCCAAGAGAAACCTTCTCAACACCATGAGCAGGTTTCAAGAAGATATGGAGACATGCGCCAAACGGGCACAAGACACTGAGGCAAAATTTGACGCCCTTGTCAAATGTGCTGGCGAACTCAGCTTAGCTATGGCAGATGGGATGGGTACGAACTCTCCAAGCCTTGTCCTAAGATGTACATTTACTTACCAGCTAGCTTTCAGCAATGGCGGAATTGGAAAAGGTCAGGATAGCACAGAAGGAAATGGCAGCCAACGCACTAAAGGAGTGTCAGAATAGCTGCCTCGCTCTTCTCGAGGCTCAAATTCAAGATGCTCAATCCGAGTTTACGCAAGCCAGAGGCCAATATCAAAAGACTGCTGCTAAAGGTGGTAAGTGCTATCCTCAACGCTTCTCACTCGGCCTCATCCTATTCCAAGTACTTCAGGTGCTGGAACACACAGATTTCATAGAAATCTCGGCTCTGGCCATGGAAGTTGCCATTGGCAGTGGGAGTAGTGTCAACGGTCTCGTCAACGCAACTATAAATATTTTCAAGGAGACACCGAAAGTCGCCATTGAGACTGTGAAAGCCGCTAGTGAGGCTGTGAAAACCGTTACTCAATGGACTCCTATCAAAATCTACAATACGCCACCAACAGCCGCGTCAATCCCTACAACTGCGAGGCCGATTGAACAGAATGCGGTCCCTAGCCAGCAACCAGCTACTCTGGGAATTGACCCCGCTCTCTTCGCAGCTGAGCAGATCGAAACGCAGTTACTTAACCTCGATAGGCTACTTAACGAAGACCTGCTAGCTATCGTTGAAGATGGTGGATTTGAGATTATAGCCTGTGCTCAACGGCTTGGCGATTTGAAGACAGGGCTGGGAGAATTCCATAGCAAACACACGTTGAGCGCCCGAGCCATCCTAAATGAAGCACTCGATGTCACGACGGCGATCTTAGCAAAAGGCAAGGCAGATAAGTCAAGGGGGGACCACGACGAATGGAGTAAGAAGATTAATTTCTGGAATAATACCACGAGCTCCCTCTTGAACAGAGCAACGAAACTTCGATCGTTCGCTGCCTCCCAGCCCGGTCAAGGATTTGGAGGCTCCATGGACTCGGCAGCCCTGAATGTGCCACCGAGCAATTCGAATTACTCAAAGTTTCTCCGCCAACGGCACCAAAAACTCCTTATAACTAGAACCGCGATGAACGAAGCTCGTAACAATCTCGAAAGGGCGGTTCAGAAGCAACTTCAAGTACAAAACCGAACCACCGAGAACGCGCGGGCGCTGAAGGAGCTCGAATTCAAGGAAGCCACAATGGATGATACGAAGAAGATTCTGCGCAAGTCGATTGATATCATGACAGCAATGCAAGACCAAGTACGACAATTGACGGGATTCTTCAACGCGCTAGCCAATATCATCTCCATTGTCTGCAAGGGCCACGCTGAGCAGTACCTCCAGACGATCAAAGCGGGTATCACAAAGCCAGGTGACCAGTTTACCCTTGCTTATAGTGAGGCGCAGCTTCAGATGATCCGCGAGAGTGCCATCACTCTGCGTGGCCACTTCAGCTTTGTGGTGCACTCAGTCGATATGTACCAGGAGATTGCTACGACACACATCAACCCTTGCATCCGCCTGGTTGCCAACCTGCCTTTGAGTGCCGACTCTAACGAGCAGAAGAAGGCAAAAACATTCCTCGAGAAGAGAACAGAGGAGAGCTCCAAGGCCATACAGAAGCTCGCCAAGCAAGAGCTAGAATCGTACCATCGAGACTTTGAGAAACGAATACAAGAGATCGAGGAAGAGATGGCGGCCCTTGGCCTTCCGGCTGCGGTAGAAGACGAAGAGAATCTCAAGGCAATTAAAGACGGCGTGAAAGAGTCAGGGAAGAAGATTTCAGAACATCTTGAAGAGATGGAGAATCTTTTAAATATGGAAATTTTAGACGATCTCTGGGTCAATGAAAATTCAATTGTCGTTGAGGATGCTTCTATGAGTTATATATATATGGATGCTGAGGACTAAACCACCGGCTAGAACTATATGCTAGACCGCCTAATGTATTCGTTTCCCCCATCTGAAGTCTCTGCCCATGAGCCCGATAAAGGTTCGGTCTTAAAAGTGGCATTGAGCTGCCAACAACTCCATAATTCGGTACTGGGATGTAAGCAGTGAAACATACATGCACAAATTTAAATGAGTATTAGGAATGCTGGATGTAAGTTATCAGCTAACAGCAAGCCTAACCCATTCACATGTGGCAAATACTGCTTTTGATAACATGCTTACATGTATTTACGTATGACTGGAAGAAGCCGAAGTCAGTGAAATACTATACGTATGTACTATTGAGAAAGGGGTACCCGGCAAGACGGTCAGAGTATCATCAAATCTGGGGCACGGTGGATGCAGAACGTTACAGTAACATGAGGCGAGAACGCTAGTTCCATTCGGTAAAAACCCTGCAAATACCTGATCTGTCTTAGAATCTCGCTCCCATCGCTGTTCAGCGAGCGAAATGTACGGAAAATTCTCACTCTATTCCCTGTATCACTAGGAGCCCTTGCATTACCAGTGCTTCTAGAGTCTGGATCAGCCAATATCTAGCCTTTAACCCAGGTAATGAAAAGTATGATTCATTTCACATCATAACGATTCCCGGCATATGGCAGAGTTTGTGGAGCATCTAACTTTATCTGTGAGAGATCTTATATGTGATAGGAATAGGAATAATAACTTGTGCGTAAACTAGGGGATCTTAAAATATCTATATAAGTGAATGATGTGTCTCTTTTTCCATCTGCTCTCTCTGTCATTACACACATCCATTCGTTCATATTTCATTCACGGCTTAAGATGGTCGCTCGTAAGAATCTCTTCACGTCACTTGGAGCTGCCGTTCTGGCAGGCTTAGTCCAGAATGCTGAAGCAGATTGCAAATGTGTAAGTGCATATCCTGTTCACTCATCTCCCTGTGTGAATTGATATATTCGGTTGAGAAGTTTCAATGTCTAAGTTGGTGCGCTCCATCTAGTTTCCTGGTGATTCTTGCTGGCCATCTGATGCGGCATGGGCGACTTTGAACAAGACGACTTCGGGGAATCTCATTAGGAATGTTCCAGTCGCCGCACCATGCTACCCAGGCGCCCATCAAGACGATGCTGCTTGCACCGACATCAAGGCTAACTGGGCCAACTCGGTCTTCCAGGCCAAATTCCCCACGGGATATGACTTCCCCCACACATGGGCTTGCGATCTTCCTGGGCGAAACTCATCATCATGTGCGATGGGTGAGTCTGCGATCTACAGCATCAATGCCACCACCCCCGAAGCCATCAGCGCTGGGTTGAAATTTGCCAAGGAGTACAACATCCGCGTTACGATTAAGAACACGGGGCACGATTTCCTTGGTCGATCCGCCGGGGCCGGCAGTCTGGAAATCTGGACCCGTTACTTACGCCCTTCCATCCAACCTCCTATTGTCTTCCACGACGTCTATGCTCCGACGCAGTCTTGTGCAGCTGTCCAGAAGGGCGGCAGCTCTTACTGGGGCGGCAGCTCAGTGCAGCTTGATGGTATGGTCACATTCGACGACGTCTACCCGCAGGCACACCAGAAAGGTGTAGTTGTCGTTGGCGGAACCTGCCACTCTGTTGGAATGACGGGTGGTTATCTCCAGGGTGGCGGACATGGCGCCGCTATGCATCAGTACGGCCTCGGTACGGACCAGGTCCTGGAATACAACGTAGTTCTTGCCAACGGCTCTGAGGTCCTAGCGAGTCCTTGCTCCAACCCAGACCTGTTCCAAGCCCTCCGCGGCGGCGGTCCAGGCACTTATGGCGTTGTCACCAGCGCTACTGTGCGGACTTACCCCGACACGCCCATGGTTGGTGTTGTGCTGTTGATGTCGCCACAAACGGGCGTGGATGACGTGGAGACGTTTCTCGACGCCGTGACAGTCTGGTATCAGCAGACGCCGGCCCTCCTCGCCGGGGGTGTGCAAGGCTATGCAGCCTGGGTGGCGTGGGATGGCAAGTCGTCCCTGGCACCGCCCTCACGTATGCTGGAGATGATTACTGGTGTCTTCAACCAAACCGTGGAGCAAGTGCAGTCGACCATGGCCCCCGTCATGGCCAATCTGGCCCCCTTTAAGTCGCGAGGCCTCGACGTTACTCTGCAGCTTATTCCTTTCCCTGATTACTTTAGCTACACATCGGCATTGCAGAACAACTCCATGGCAATCGGCGGGGGCATTCTCATGTCATCACGATTTTACGAGCAAAAGCATCTCACTGCTGCCAATACAGCCGCGATACGACAGATGGTCAATGCTACCGCAGGCTCCCCGGCCAGAACACCTCGGTTGTTGTTGATATCACCGGTGGTGGTGCTGTGGTCAACGCACCGGCGCTCACAGGCGTTAACCCGGCCTACCGCCGCGCGCTCCTGACTAATATTGTGGCCCGTAACTGGGATGATGTTACGCCATATGCAGATATCGCCGAGGCACGGGACGACATTACATTCAATAAAGGCAAAGCTCAGGAGGTTTTTGCGCCGAGCACGGGCTCGTACATGAACGAGGGCAACTATCTCGATCCTGACTATCTATCTAACTTCTATGGAGATGCGCTGCCTACGCTTGAGGCTATTAAAAAAAAGTATGATCCGACAAGCTTGTTTTACTGTCAGACTTGTGTTGGGTCTGACAGTTGGGTTCAGCAGCCAGATGGACATCTTTGCAGAGCTTAAACGCCAAATATTGGTATTTTAGACAATGCGGCAATGAAAATAGACATAGACAAAGATGTAATTGAAAGGGATGTTCCTACCTGTTGAGGTGAGGTACTATAGGTAGGACTTTTGTTACGTTCTGTCATATGTAGTTTATTACCTTATACTAGTTAATATAAACCAGTTCGTTACATCCTTCGGCGTGGCGCACCAAACTCACTGTACAAAGGGGACATGGCAGTTCAATCAATGGCATCCTTTTGTCTGTGCGCTTAAAAAGTCCTCAACTGTATCCCATTTTGTCTATGCGAGCTATGAAGTAGTAATCACTTCAGCTACACTATTTCAATCTTGTTTAATCAAGGGCTTTAATATAACAAATAAAGACAGCTCGATCAGCAATTCGCCCCTCCCCCTGTGCCTGAAATAAAAATGACCAAGACAGTGGTATATCTGCACCCCAGTGGTACCCTAATTAATCATGTATGTCTATAAGTAAGGGGATTGGTGGAAAAGAACTCACGTTGCGCCAGCTATGGTTAAGTCAATGGCTCTGACCTTCGTAAAGCAAGATAAAGCAGCGATAAAACCAGTTGTCGCAAGGACGACGACAACCAACCTTGCCGTCAGACCGTCTATAAAGTTGCAGATAATGACTGGAGTGAGAAGGAGAATTGTGACAAGAGGCACTAGGAAGACTCGCACTGCTCTCGTCATTAGTAATGGCGGAAAAATATATATATCCGATTCTCGAGCGCTTTTAGACTCAGGCGGTTTAACCTTGGCGAACCATGCGTTGAAATAAAGGGCGATATATTCCACCAAAGTCTAACCACGAAATGATATTGTCCTCTGGTGCAGCTAAAGTTATAATGTCTTGTCGATGTTCCAGGTAAGTTGTTTCGGTTCGTGCTATCGAGCCTTTGCCTTCGACCCAGTTGAGGAGATTTGATACGGGGCGGTCCGGGGCGGTGCTGAAAGCCAGAACTTGCTGATGCCTTTCCAGAAATCCATCTATAACTCTGTCAGTCATCTCAATGAGCCTTAGGAGAGCAGTACCCAGCACTACCGTAGTCGGCTAGAGCGTCATCGATCTCTTCAAGGACCGCCCGTCTGTCTTCATTTTATCCACCCGGCAGCTGCCTAATGATAACATAGCTTTCTCGTTGCGATCAATTTTCTCCAGTTGACTTTCTAGTAGGGATAGCCTATCTTGCTTAAGGAGAAGCAAGCGCGTGCGCATGGTGGTAAATCGGCGGCAGATGTGGAACGAGGTGTGAGAGGCCATCAGGGCCGAGAACTGAGGGTATCCTGAGGGAAAATCTTCGACTACGCATAGTCAGCCATAGCCCTGATATCTTCATCGCCGGATCTCCATACTCTGCCGGGTCGTCTGCCTTGGAGCCACGTCGCAGGCATTTTTGATGGGAGTGTCAGTCTTGATGCATGTTTTGATCCGTGATGATAGCCAATTAAAGCAACTAATGTGCCTATTTGGCTTATAAGCTTTGCTTTGTTCGGCTACTTCAGGGTCTTTCTCGAATGACTCCATGGCGTTGTCAAATGGACAGCCAAAGCGCATAGCTCGGCTTGGGGAAGACGCCTGAGGCGGGCGACGTTGGGAAATATAAGGGATGAATATATAAAGTGGGACAGACTGCAAGGGGTGCTTTGCATAATGCTGCCCAACCGCCTTTGCTACTTCTCGTTCTTCATCTCAGGCACCACAGCGGCTTATAGCATCTACAATTGCAGTAGCTTGCAGTTTACCATGCCCTCACTTAAAAAGTAAGACTCATGTTTGTTGAATGAACTAAAAGCTATTCTAATACTCTTTGCAGGCCAATTCTTGATCCTGATTTTAAATTTCCTGATGATGACGACTGCCCAATCATTAAAAAGTCCTCTTCTGTAAGAAAATTCACCCGACTTTCTGTATCACGTTACACATGTCCCTAACCATGAGAAGCCACCCAAATTCCGGCCGAACGATCAAGTCCTCTTTTATAATTCCAAACTCAAAGAGTGGACCGGTCCCTATATTGTCTCTCATCATGAGCAATGACAGTATATGCTCTGCAATGAGCAGCAGCAAGAAGTTAATGATGGCAAGCTGGTAGAGGAAGCAGCCCTGAAGCTGGTTGATCCGTTTGAGTAGAGAGTACATGTTTCTGTATGTAGCCTGCTGTATCACGGTGAATTGGAACAGCGCAAAAATTGTGTGAATCAACAAAATATCCTTTCCGGCAAGTTTCTAAGTCATTTTTGTTTTGATAATAAAGCTTTTAGTCGTCCATCTCTCATATCCGGCATTATAACCGCTTGCAGATCTATTTAAGCTTGAATTAAGAGCTAATAATCCATTGCGGGCCTCGTGGGGTTGTCCACGATAGTATGATCTAAAAAGAGGAAGCTTAGGCAATACCGTCGACGGAAATGATGTTGCCCTGTTAGCGATAAAGATCTTGATAATATCTTCGCAGCACCTAATACCTTTGCTTTGAAGAAATTTGGGAACTTCCATCTCCAGTGGCAGAACCACTTTACTGGAAGGCTCTAGAACCCAAAAGCCATTGCGGCCCAGCTCTGAGAAGAGGTTCTCGATTCTCCATGATGGAGTGAAATTGAAAAGAGTAAAGTATAATGCAATCTTACCTTTGTTCTCAATCTCTAGCTGCTGGGTACCACAATGTTCAATGTTAAAGACGCTTGAGTTGCCTAGCTATCCGCCACTGACGAAAGAAACAAGTGAGAAAAGCATTTCAAAAGAGGTATTAGTTATCCGATTTCTGATGCCATCCGCGTACTTAAACTCGTTAAGGTGCTGTAGGGTCAGTCGCTGTTCCGCTCCTTGAGCATTGGCCGGTATGGATGGTATGTTGGCAATTGCTCCCCTTAATCCGTCGAGTATTTCATGGCGTCCCTTTTCGTTAGTGATCGCGTTGAACATGCATGCCTCGCCGTCGTCATAGGAGATGCAGAAGTGGTGATCTTCCAGGGCCCTCGTTTTTCTGGACTCGATTATAGACGCTCGCTGGAAGCCATACTGAAATCTTACGCTGAGAGAGAGTTGTGAGTAATTTCGCGCGCCAACCCGTGTAGATCTCCTACCTGGCTGTTTCCGGTTCGAAATTCGCCAAATCTGATCTCAGGCAGCGGACAATGTTAGCTCGCGCCGTGACTAATATATTGTCCACCTGGCTGACGGCATCTCCTCGCCAGTCAGGCGGGTAACGCGTATAAGTATCACCCGCGTGAACGCCATCGGCCTCTTCCACCTCCAGGCATAGGCCGCTTTCCTTTTCGTACACGTAGACGAACGGCGTGCTGGATGCAGCAGAAGAACTGCCGAAAAACGAAAAGCTTTTGTTTTCATAGCGCATCGGCATTTGACGCGGCCAAGAAGGGTGGAATCTTATGCGCGTGTACTCGTAAATAGACTTGTGGTTACATGTAATGTCTAACCCACATTTCCTTAACGCAGAGAGCGCATCCATGAGGAAGCAGCAGAAGGCTCCTCTTCGTCCTCTGGTGCTTACTTCGAGCTCGTGTGTAACTTCGTGAGGGCCACATGTAGATAGGATCGTATAACCAGTTGGGTTGACAAGCCATTGGTCTAGCAATGTATAACTGCGATGAGGATAGTTTGCCTCGTGAGAACCAAAGCGGTCGTGATGTTCTGGCGAAATGGCGGCTTCGACAGTAGGGTTAGAATTAACACACCGAATACCTATCCCTCGAACGTTGCCAGTTTTTTAGGAGCTTCCAGAGAAGCAGCAGTCAAGAACGACAGTGACAAGGAGTCCTTGGTTAACTATCTGTTTAAAGCAGCTAGCCATAGTATCTCCTTTGAAATAACTTGTGCCATGCTTGTGATTCTCAAAGAGAATTAGGGCCAAATCCTCCGACTGATTAGCAGATTTAGCACTTCTTTTTTCGCGCACGCCATGCCCTGAATATTGTATATAGACAGGGTCGCCTTTTTTGCGTAGTCAACAGCTCTTCTCAGCTTCTCAATTACGTTCGGCCCTTGTTGGCCAGGAGACTTGATCCTCTAAGTGAAGTTTAGAAGATAAATCGAGAGGTGCTGGCCCAGTGAGCATCGTAATGTCTACAGAATCAAGTCCTGTCTCTACACACTCCTTCATCATTGATACATCCCTTACACAACCCTGAAGCTTCGGGCATGTTTTATGTCTATAGTAGTTAAGTCCGATTAGAATAGCCCAACGCTTCCTGGGAAGAAACGAGATATCTGCCATATTAAACAGCCTTAATGAAATATTAAGAATGTGATAAGATATGGCTGGTAGGCACTGTAGGCTGTTCAATAGATAGAATTTTCTATTGTGTGAGTATGTTAATGAAAGTGCCAAGGGTTTAGTCGGAGGTAGGATGGGACGTCATATATGTATGTAGCGGAGTGGGAGGTATAGCGATCCGCCTTGTTGGGCATTGATAGAATGCCTACCCAGTACTAGGTACATTTACATGTAGTAAAGCTCAGAAAAGCATGCATGTATATGTATATGGCGGAGGGGGAGGCGCAGTGCAGCTTCGCCTCGTTGTGCATTAATAGGACATCCAATTAAGCCCGCAGAAGCATACCATATGATATGCAGCTAGGGCAGCCTCGCTTTCATGCTGCTAGACATTGATAAAACAGCCTATAAGACTCGTAGGAGCACATTAGTTGCAGGCGGTAAAAAGATTCGACTTGCTGGGGTGGCTCTTAGGCAGTAGCGCTGCCGCGGTGTAACCTCAATGTAAATGTCCTTATAGCGGGGGATTCGCAGTTTCCATCCTTCTCATCTCTCAACGCTATAGTATTTTTTATTATTATGGAGGAATTTCGCATCGATGCCAAGTTGCTATCCTCCCTTCATGGAGCGAGCGAGGAAGACCTCCAGGCCCTTGCAGAGGCTCATGCGGCTCTTTCGGCTGATGACCAGATCGAGCTATATATCTACCTGTGCTTCTTGATCTTCCAAAAATCACACAATACACAAAGCCTTAAACAGGCCTTCCAACGAGCTGAGAGATGGGTCTCGGCGACAGCTACAAGTCATCCAGATTACAATCGGCGATTTAGCATCTTGAAAAAAGTAGCTGTCTGTGCAGAGGAAGGTATCGAAGCCGTATTAAATGCTACAAACTTGTAAGTTGTATTGCGTTGAGCCTACGGCACTCAACATAGGGAAAATATAGGCAAAACACTAACACACTGCAGAAATAGTGAAGCAATAAAACTAGTAACAGAATTTCATCGCACTGGCCGCTTTGAATATTTAAATGGAGCTATTAAGAGTATGGATATGGCAATCAGTAAGGCGGGGAAACATAGAACATCTTCTATGTTGAATAATTTTGGAAATATGCTTGGTATGCGATATAAGCAGACGGCATCAATGGGTGACCTCGATCGAGCAGTTAGCATTACCAGCGAGGCAGTTGATGCTACGCCTTCCAATCATCCGGAGCGCGCTGCCTATTTAATCGACCTTGGACATATGCTTAGTATGCGATATAAGCAGACAGCATCAATGGATGACCTAAATCGAGCAGTTAGCATTGCCAGAGTTGCAGTGGATGCTACGCCTCCCAACCATCCGGGTCGCGCTGGTCGTTTAAGCAACCTTGGAAATATGCTTAGTATGCGATATAAGCAGACAGCATCAATGAATGACCTCGCTCGAGCAGTTAGCATTGCCAGAGAGGCAGTTGCTGCTACGCCTTCAAACCATCCGGGTCTCCGTGTCCGTTTAAACAACCTTCAAGATATGCTTAGAAAGCGGCCTGGGCAAATAAAACCAATAGACGACCCCAATCGCGCAGCTAGCATTGCCGTGAACAGACACCTCCGCTTACTGAGCACGCTGGCAACAACAAGAGAGCGGCGGGGAAGTATGAAAGATCGTAAAAATACTCAAACGAGAAACGTCGATGACGTGGAAAGCTTCATCTCTGGAGCTCCTGTGGACGATGTAGGATCTGGGAAATACGACTCTGGGGGCTGGGATGTGGATTCAGAAAAGAGTGAAAAGGGTGCCGACTTCGAAGAAACAGACTGGGAAAGAAAGCCCGATCAGCTCGATGCGATCGAATTGGAAGCAGAAAACGTGGATTGGGATAGAAATACCGTGGAGACCACTCAGTCTTTGACTTTCGACCATGATCTTCGGAGCGGGGGAACAAGGTCATCTACCGTACCCACTTCACATCCGGGAATGAAGGGTCAAAGACCACGCCAAGTGCCTGCGATCCCGGAAGCCGAGGAGCTGGAGATAAAAAATCGAAGGGAGGCTGAATCCACTAACGCTGAGAGTTTGCTCAACTCATACCCTTTAGCTGGAGAAGAAACAGAAGAGCAACAACATGTTACAGATGACTGTGATGTCGAAACTACCTACTCTGTTGACACGCTCCTAGATGAGCCGAAGTTGCGTTACCTGCAAGCCTTTGCAGAGCAGCTCGCCAAGGACATGAAGCAAATTTCTGATGAATTTTGCTTTGGTAGCATTGAGGCAGAATGCCTTGTTCCTATGCTGAGGGAATTCGCATGGAAATTACATAGCGAGTCCTCAAGCCCGTTCCAATGGGAAGCATCAGTTATTATCCATAAAAAGCTGAAGTAAGTGTAATGACACAATTATTCCAGAAAAGCCTTGCTGTTGACAATTGCACAGGAATATCATCGAACTTCTAGTTCCCCGTCCACTGGATCACGACGTTATTAGAAGTCAAGGTAGCGAAAGCAAACTGAGTGAGGATGAGGATCAAGATGAGTTTTCATATCGAGCAATATTCAGGAAATCCAGGACAACGGTTATGCAATGGGTTTGCGACGTTGGAACATCGCCCTATGCAGGCGAAGAGTTGGGCCTGGCCACAGAGGACGGCTCTGTTCAGGACGATATTGAGCATGAACATGGCTCGAAAGAGCCATTGCTTCGGCAGGCGCATAGTCTTGAGATCCTCCCTCAACTACCGGACTACGAGCAATTCATCCGAGTGTCCGACGCGTACCAATGGCTTCTAACCAAGATTCGACAGCACGGCCTTCTGACCTTTCAAGCACCAAATACCATGCTGGAGATAGGAACTAAGATTCGAAACCTGCTGCGTGCACAAGAACCCCTGCGCAAAATGAGCAGTCGAAAGCCACTATCTGTGGTGAAGATGACATTCTATTTTGATTGGAATCTGGATCATTCCATGCGTGATGCAGGCTTTTCTCCCCCATATGAAGATGCACTGGGAAGAATGGTCTGCTTGACGGGGTCGTGGAACGAAGCGCAGGCTACGACTATGAAGGACTACATGGACCAAACATGGCCTCGGTCTGGCGCTCTAATCGCTCTAATGCAAACCCTCCTATCAACTCCCGAGGGGCAAGAATGTTCTTGTGAGATTCGAAGCCGGATTATGATAATATTATTTATAGATGCTGACATGTTCTCAGACCAAGTTCATGAATCCATTTCATCCAAACACAAGAGTGGCGCTAGAGCGGCACGACTTACAGCCTGTGTCCAATCTCCATCCGTGTGCTCCATTTCAGTGACTGGAAGCGTATACTTTGTATCCGAGATTAGCGAACAACTTGGATGGTTAGCCTCAGTCCTGCAATCTTCTTCGGATCATCACTGCCCAGTCGCGTGCACACCTAGTGTCAATGATCTTCGGGTGCACATCCAGGATGAAGGGTCCCATGGACCGATGGTAGTCGGGTCATGCTACCTATCTTTGAACTTGGAAACAGCAGATATATCAGAACTCAGTCCTGGATTCTGTTGGGGCCGCCTATTCTATAACCCTGTCTTGGTGCGCGGCTATCCAATTCTTCGAAGGACGCAGCCGAACACGGGTCTCGAGATGTCCCTAGCCAACATGGCCACCATTATTGGCTCTCAGCAAGTAGTGCGGTGGGGTGAGCGGATGATTATCAAAGGTTTCAACATGCTCATGATTGCGACACTGGCAGCGGCCGATATCATCGTGTGGCATCTCCTTGTCAGCGAACAGCCGGAAGAGCGGATTTCATATACCGACCCCCGACTTGATACTCTGGATAGCGGAGCTACAAAGGGGATTTCTCTTAGAATGCTTGAAGAAAGACGTCATGTCATTGGATGGTGCTCTAAAGTCACTGATTTATGTGGTATGAGATTCTTTACAGTATCCTTTCGGTCCCAGACTTTTGATAACAGAGAATAGGTGATGCAACTGCAAATCTGAATATTAAATCTTCGGGATTACGGGAGCCACCAGCATCAATCGTTATTGACCGCCTATATATTGAAGCAAGAGCCGATTTTGGGGCTGGTTTAAACGTGAGCTTTAACCAGAAAGAGAAGCCATTTTGGCTTATGCGAGAGAATGACTATCCAAGCCTTCTCAAATGGGTTGGTATTCAGCCTATTGTGTTCTACGACGTATCAGATCGCCGGGCTTGGCTCACCGACGGTGCCTCTGCATTACTTCATCTTGTTCGGGTATCCCTATACCTAGACGAAAATGATCCGGAATCGGTGTACGATTGGGTCTTCGACGCTACGCAACTCAAATACAAGTGGCATGGGGTTACTGGACGCCAAGCAGCCTTGAAGACCCTAAAGAGTTGGGACAATCTCAATCTCAATGTTTATGTTGTTGGCAAGCAACGTCGCAGTGAAGGCGGATTCGAGACCGAATATGCCACCCTCGAAACACGGGTTAAGAAAATATTGCACTCTATTGAGATACTGATTGACAAGCAAGCCATGAATAGCTCACAGGATGGTATTCGGATTCAGCAAACATTGGACATTCGTCGCGATATTATTGGGTTTGATATCCAAGACATCATTGACCCATGTAATGCTATACGTTCCCGCATCAAGCACGTAGATTCATGGGGTCACGGATGGGCTGATTTTATCCCTTCTATCGGCACGACCACCATTTTTGGCCGGGGTTTTGGTGATCTAATTAGCCCTGAAGAACCGCACGCGCTGTGCAGCGAATGGAAATCCGTACCCAAAGGGAGAGATTACATGGCTTCTTCTGTTGCAACGTTGCAGATGCTGTATAAACAGCGCCTGCTCAGGGAGGAACCTGGTTTGAGTCCGGGAGAGATGACGAGCAAGATTGTTTGGGTCTCGCCGAATCACCCGTTCAAATCTTGCGAGTGCTTGCAGAGAAGCACCAGCAATACCGAAGATGGAGATTTTCACACCGATTCTGTGCAATTTCTCATCGCCAAAAAGTCATTCAGGTCACGCCTCATGCTTCGCGGGTCGGCACCTGTAGACGTAATGGCCCTCGACGAGAAAGGGGCTGTAGTTTTTGGGCACATTGCATTCTTGGGCCGCAAGAGCGAGGGCAAATTTGCTGTTGAACAGCAAGACGAGGACCTAGACGCAGCATCCAGTGTCGCGCTGAGCAGTCGCGAAACATTGCGGTCTTCTTTGGCGAGTCCGGCTACCAGCGAGTCGATTAGATCTTCAGGGTCAACAACTATCACATCGCCGAGTTTGAAGGCATCTCTGAGTGTCGACATTCGGGGCGAGGGCAATTCGCCGAGTGATGGCAATGAGAAAAGCGATAAAAAGGGTAAAGGATGGATGAGTTTCATGAAATTTTTGAGGTAAATCAGTTTCCTAGTCCAAGAAATGGAATGTCGAAGGGCCGCGATGAAGGACGTCGTGGTTTACCAAGACGCCTAAATAGGTAATCCATCAGTATAAAGCTGCTGTTTAGCGGGCGAGTGAGGATAGAGTTCCAAATGGTTGAGACTATTGTCAACGTCTCGGGACATTTAAGGTATAAGACCAGGTCTTTGTATCAATAGCATCACTACCATAAATCTGCTCTACCATCCAGAATTCTGCGGCAGAGTTCCTGAGTGTGCCGATACTGCCTTGAGTTACTACATTCGCTCAATGTTACATCTAGGACCTGCTGAGGGGCTGTCCGTCCTTGATCTTTTGTTCGCCAAACTTCTTGAGGCGGATAGCCTGAATGGCAATGAAGCCAGTTGTGTCCATGAGAGAAAAGCCTTCAAGAGAATCCATGGAAGAATCCTGCTCAGAGAAGAGGTTTGATGCGTCGCTGGAGCTGCCAAAAAAAAAAAAAAATATTGCCCTTATAAGCAGCCAGCTTTACCACTCCAATAACATTCTACTAGGAGAAGACGATTGAGCTTTTGACCTAGCGACTAATTAATAATTTACCTCGTGTCAAGAAGACAAATCATCTGCCACGTACAAAGTCTGGCTCAGGGCTCAAGTAAAAGCCATTGTAGAGGATTTTCGCGCAAAAAAAGCTCACGAATTGATCCCTGAGCTCACGGACACGGGAATCCATAACGAGTCCCTCGAGATCGATAAGCGCCAGACGGGCAACCAGAAACAGTTAATATTTTGCCGTAGTGCTTCACCAAAAGCAAAGCCGGGCGAATAACATATATACTAGTCAATCCGGGAGTCAGACTAATGAATCGATCCTCGGCAATATCCACACGACCAATACCATACTCATGTCCAATCTGGTTCAATCGCTTGAAAGAGCTCACAGAATCGGTTACTTCCTCGTCGCCGATAACGACCTTGGAGATGATACTATTATTGAAATGAATTGAGAGTTCTTGGGACACTTCGGAGGCGCAAGGCTCTGATCTTCGAGGATACCTGTCTCACACGAGCAAGCGACAGAGATGCAAGACACACCATATGGATCTATCTGGCATACACAGAACAGCCAAAGTTTTTCGAATTCAGATGAACAATTCACTTCCTATCCAAATATCCAAAGAAAATAGACCAGCCCATGAAACGTATCAAATGGCCAAACACTTGCATGCACAAGATGCATTTCCAACCAATTCACCACGCACCTTCCCCTCAACAAGGCTGCTGAACAAACTCAGCCCATGGACACAAAGCATCCTCAAAAGAATAAAGAGCAACAAGGAGAATGAATAGACAAATGCACATTCTACAATGCTTTCATACAACTACCTGACAGCGAAACAACCAACCATCACCATTACTCATATCCCACCATCCGTCCAATCTCCCCAAAATGCTCGTTCCACCAATCCCTCAACAAACAACCGCCCTCCATCAAGGTGAAATCAAATATTAACAAAAAGAGCGGAGAGAACTTCCCATCCTCCCCTCTGTACCCAAGTGCGAAAAACCTCCCCCGCATCCTGTGGTGTCCACCCGCACTATACTCGTTATACCATATCCCGAATCCTTAAAGTCCCCCTTCATCCAAAGACCAAATGCCGATGCCTGAATGCCTGATGCCGAATCTGCAGTATATTTGCGTCTACAATTCCTAACGACCCCCTCTACATGCAATTTTTTTTCCGAACTCAAAAACATGGACAAGAATAACAAAAAGTGCAATCAAGCAAAGTAGCTCTTCCACAAGACTCCTTCCAAGTCCTCTAGTTGCTCCTGAGTGAAGTACTATCAAAAACTCGTTAGCATCTTTTCTCTGTTTGCATTCAACGGGCACTCTTACCTTTTGATCAACGGTCCAGCTATCCTGTCTCGTCTTCTTGAACTCACTAAGAATTCCCTTGGCAGCCTTGCCTACAACTCCTGGATCGCCTGCAGCTCGTCGAGCCACAGTCGCCAGCACCTCTGGCATCCACATAGGCGGTGGTGTCGCATATGGGAAGGCCTCGATGAGAGCACCCAGGCCCAAGACAGCAGCGTGTCTCCTGTTGATTTGCTTGTGCACGTCTACGGGAGTCTCCGTTCCGGGAAGCTTGGGCCCACGCTTAGGCATGGGGTTTTGATCCAGCTCAGTCTCGAAGCGACGCTTGAGGCGCACAATCATGGGGTCACGGATACGGCTTGGAGAGCAACGGATCATGCCGGCAAGCGTCGTCGCTGCACACGCTCGAACTTCCAGCTGAGGATCGCCGAGCATGTCAGACACAGTGGTAAACAATAGGTCGCGCTGGGGCTCTTGCGTCAGGAAGATGCGGCGGAAGTAAATGACCTGCATATTGACAAGCGCGCGTAGCCGTTGATGCCAGCTAGCCGCGGTTCTGCCAATTCTGACAAGTCCATCGATGAATTGAGCATCTTCTCCATCGCGGAATGGGATGTTGGGGAGGTGGCGGTACACATGATACGCCAACTTCATGAGTTCCGGATCTTCCTTTACGTCCATCATGTGGAGCAGCTGATCCATGAATGGGGTTGCAAAGAATGGCACCAGCTGGCTGCACTCGTGAGATGACAATGTACAATCTAGCCACACCAGCACAGTCTTGGATCCGGACGTGTATTGAGATTGTTCCTGCTGCCCTGGGGTTCGCTCAAGGCGCCACTTCTCAAGCCGGTCAAATGTGTTCATGATTGTAGCCGTAAAGTCCTCCGAGGCTTTGTATGGCCGCAGACCAGTCGATGACGCCTTCTTGTTAGCTTCTAGCAGTGCCGGCACATTCTCAAACGCTTCGTAATACCTCGTCTTATAGATGATAGATATAACACGAGCAATAGCCTCACGCACGGCCTTGTAAGGATGGTCAATGTGAGCCAAGAAATCGTCCAAAAGCGGCTTTTCCTGGCGGAAATGCCATCCGGCATCAGCTATCGAAAACTCGAGCAACTGAATCTTGGAAGACTCCTTGAAGGCGGCATTAGAGTTCATGTCGAGACGGAACGACTTGAGGGAATCCACAATCTCGTGAGCCCGGCGCGGGTCCTTGGAGTCAAGGATGAGATGAATGCAAGTCAGCCAGTATTGCAAATTCTCCGGGGTCAGATCATTCTCAAAGATCTTCAGGATAAAAGGCGCGGCAAACTCCCAGACCTTGTTTCGAATCTCCGGCGGATCATCGCTGGATCCGGCAAGCAATGCACCAAGAATCTCCGACGTAGCACGGTGCTGGTGCTTATCATTACCATCCCCGTAGAGCTCTGTAGTGAGCTCTTTGACGTCTTCTAGGGTGACGACCGTCCGACCATAGTGCATCAAGTCAAAGACGTGCATGAGAAGGTAAACTTCATGCATGCGGAATCTGTCCGTACTAGAATCCCGAGGCTCCTGCTTGAGATACTCAAAGCACTGAGATACCCACTCCTTGGTCAGAATCTTGCCAATGTGGTCACGCACCGCTCGCTCGGTATCATCGTAGTTGTCAAAGTACTTGGGACGAGCTCGGAACGCAGTAAAGGTTTTGCCCCAGACCAACCATCCGGGGTGGTCAGCGTCCACCATGTATTCGGCCTCTTCGAGAGGTGACTCGAATGCATCCAGGAACTTTTGGGTAAACTCGGCGTCGCCCTTCTCTACGGGCACCTGGATTTTGTTCCTATAATCCACTTCCTTTTCAAGCAAATAGTTGTTGAAATCATGATCATAAACCGCTCGCATATCAATAGTCGAGAAGAGTGTAGTAAAGGCAGAGAGATAATAGTTTCGTAGGCCAGGGTGCGGATCGTTGGTACCGTACGCGACCAAGTCCACGAATTCCATGGGGGCGATTGTGTCAAAGCGGAGGCAAAGGTTGGTTGCAAAAATGGCACACCGGGATGCTATCTTCCAGTGCGCTCCCTTGGCCAACTTGATCAGCCAGAGTCCCAGTTCTGCCTTGGAGGCTTCCACCTTGTCTCGCCTCTGCAGAATGAATTGGTTGCGAGTGCGAATTGGCGATGAGACGTCCTCATCGGGTTTGATGGTGTCTACCAAGGAGGTGTCGATCAAGACAGTCTTCTCAAAAGGCTTCCCAAATTCTATCAGCGAATAGATGACGGATGTCCCAAGGGTTTGTATTGAGGGCTTGTCGATGCCAGCTGTCTCGATATAGAGACGCAAGGCTTCGGGGGCAAATCTCCAGTCTCTGATAAGCGTCCTCAGCAGCGACGTGAAGAACAGGGAATACATGGCTCCCTTGACTCGATCGTGGTCGTTTGTCTCGATACTCTTTTTGAAACCTTCCAAGAGGACGGGTATAACCAGTGGCTTGCCACCAATCAGCACCTTGAGTGACGAGTCTTGCGCACCTTGGGCAATACGACGGACGTCTGCGTACGAAGAGAGACATGATTGTGCAAGATCCAACAACAGCCGCTTGTCCAATTCGCTCTTCTGCCGAGCCGAAGCGTTGTGCTTCATGCGCAGCATTTGATACGCCTCAGCGCGCTTGATGAGCAGAGGGCGGGGATAAACCTTTCTCAGGCCCTTGATCTTGAAGGCGGCAATATCACATTTGTACAGTCGCAAATGCCTCTCCAATGGGTGCGCCGACCGTTCGATGCCAACGTCCGTGATCCATGTGCGGTAAGCAATGTACAATGTAGTAAAACATTCGACATCGTCCTCTTCGTTTCGGGTGAGGAACGCGTGTGTCTTGGTCAACAGCTCACCAAGCTGCTCGCGCAAATCATGGATGCGCTCATATACAGGGTCACTTGGACTCAGCAGGTATCCAGCCTTGTACCTGTACTGAGGACGCAACTCTTCGTCTTCGGCGACCTCTGCAAGGGGGTCGTCGTCTCCGACGTCCCCAGATGCTTCTCCTTCATCAATATCCATGTCGACGTCGCCGCCACCAGCCTTTGCGGCAGTCTCTCCCGAAGCCCGCTTCGGATCAAACATGGTGGCCATGCCGCTAATAACCAGGCGAATCTGCTGCATCAACCGGGATACTTCGTCGGACCACTCTTTGTTCTTGCCC
The DNA here is from genome assembly GCA_035079535.1 of Trichoderma endophyticum. NCBI lineage: Eukaryota > Fungi > Ascomycota > Sordariomycetes > Hypocreales > Hypocreaceae > Trichoderma > Trichoderma endophyticum. Next base: position 626,152 of record JAPMIQ010000012.1, read on the forward strand.
TTTCGACTCACGGGTGGATTATCGCTTAGCAAAAGCTCCAGCTGGTCGGTCGCTGACTTGATTTGCGAAGCAAAAAGCTCCACGGCAAACTCAATCTCTGGCGGCGACGGCTGGTGCCATTTAATGGTAAGGTCAGCGGGCGTGGTGGTCTTGCCCCAGTCGGCGACATCAAGACCTCTCTCGAGAACATCGGGTTCGTAGAGGGCATGGTCGATGGGGTAGGTGTGCGTCAGGTTGAGCAACAGATGATGGATGTAGTTTGAGACCAGAATAGTAGGCAGGCCTCGGCATTTTTCTTGCATGTACTGCGCAATTCCGAGCAGCTCGTCCTTGTAATTGAGGACCTCACGGCCAACGTGCACAACGGCCATGGCTAGCATGGTGACATGCCACACCAGGGCTCGATCTCTGGGCAGATAGTCCGTACCAGTAGTACGATCAGAAGCTGCGTGGTTGAGGTCGATTTCGTTGCGAATATTGACCACGAGCATGGGGATAAACACCTTGAGAGTCTTCTCTGGGTTGACCTTGCAGAGGGCGTTGAGGATCCAAGCCATGGCATCACGCGCTTGGTGGACAACGTGCGATGAAACAAATGTCGCAATCTTTTCCAGAGTAATGTCGAAGAGATCCGCTGACATTGACGCGAACAGAGGAGAAAGAGCAGCGGGCAGGGCATTTACGACACTGTCCTCTGGTGTCCCTCCCCTCACCTGGTTAGCGTCAGGGAGGTTCTCCAGCAAAGTAAAGACCTTGCCCAAGAGCGTGATGATGAATTCGCCAAATCCGGCAGTCGAGGATCTCAATATCATGGCCTCATCCTCGTCTGTGAGTTCGGAGTTGTAGTCAATCTTGACATTCTGTCCCTCAAGCTCCATGCGGGCCATCTCGCCCTGCACCCATTCCATGGCCAAAGTCGTGTCGTGGATGTGACTCTCTCCACTCGTCAGCGGGACGATGGGAATGCTGTAAGCGACGGCCTGGATGAAATGCAGGGTATACTGCGTCTTGTTCAAGTCGTTTGCGTCGATACCGGGGAGCGCCAGGGCCAAGAGAGCAGTAATGTGGCAACGGTAGCCCTTGAGCTTGGACATGACGTTGGCAATCATTTGTAGGCCGTTCAAACTGGAGGTGGTTCTGTGAACCTCGACCAAGCCCTGAAGACTTGGGTAGAAGCGCTGCAGTGCACCAGGAAGAACCAGGTCAGGCTCGAGGTAGGCCAGTCCCTGTAGCGCATTATTATATATCTGCGCAACACGAGTGCTCTTGGAGAAGATTCCCATAAAAGTGACTTCTTTGAGAGTGCTGACGAAGCGCTTCTTCAAGGCGTCGTTGATCTTACGATCCTTGGGAACTTCTAGCTCCGAGCTCTGTTCGCGGTTCCACCGGGACACAAAGGCGTCTGTCAGGTACAGAACCAGCTGGGCAAGCATACCCGACCAGGCACCCTGGTTGGAGGGGTGGAAGAAGGTATCGATAGACTCTATCAGGCCCTCTAGGCTCGACATGATGGACTCGTCGTGCTCGCAGCAGATGGGAGACAGAGAGCTCACAATGAGTCGGGCGATCATGTAGGCAATCGGATACTTTTTCTTATCCTTTTCAAAGTAGACACCGGTTCCAGCCAGATAATCGAGAGGAGAATAGGGCGAATTGGCCTGTCCAACGGGAATCTGGGTGAGCCGCAGAATTGCCGTAAAGATGAGGTCGGATTGAGCCTTTGTGAAAATGCCATGCTCCCCAAAGGAAATGTAGGAGCAGTTGCTATGGTCTCTCGCTATCCGAGAGAACAAGTCTATAAAGGCCACATCGACGACCTTGGATCTGTTGACCAAAGACCACAAGTGGAAAAGAGTCGGGAAGAAGTCGGCTGGGTGCGATCCCACGTCCGACTCGGGGGCGGGGTGGCTGGGCAGGAGGCTGTTGAGAGCTCCTATTACGACGAAGGCGTTCTGGAAGTCATTGAGGCTGAAGAAGGGCAAAAACTCCTGCATCATCGCTAACCTCTCTCTGGGGTCGAAATACGTGTGTGCATTGAGAGACAGCCTCAGGAGCTGCTTGGCGGCTCGTCTTCGGCTGGCCTGGTGAGCTGCCACCTCGGAGGGCAGCACGTATGCTTTGACCTCATCCCAGAGGAGTCTCCAGTCGAGGGTCAGATCTTCGCCGGGCTTCAGATAGTGATTCTTCCTAGATTCAGAGAAAAAAAGAGTTAGCTGATGCTGGTTTGGCAGCCCACTTGCCCGCACACCCCCACGCACCTCGTCAGATTGACAGCCATTCGGACAAATCTGTCGGCAACGTTGCTGTCTATGCCGGGAGCCAAAGCCAGCGAGTAGTAGAGCTTGGCCAGCTTGGCCCTCAGGTCTCTGGGCATCTCAAACTTGAGGTTGAGCCATCCCTGGAGCTCCCTAGTCCAGTGCAGCGCACCGGGCGAGAAGTCCTCGGCCTGGATGGATATGTACAGCTGCTTGAGGATGCCCTGGAGGGCAGCATCGCGCTGGGCCTCCTCCTCGACCTCAAAGGGCAGCTGGCGGAAGTATGCAAAGGTTCGCTGTCGGTATCGCCGCTTGTCGTCGTCGTCGGACTTGGAGAAGGGCAGGCCAGGCGAGGTGGCACGCGAGATGGGCTCGTAGGCGGCGAAGCTGGTCATCAGGTGCGAAGCCGCACTCGCAGACAGGGCAGCCGCGGGCCCTTCATGGCTGGGGCCGATGTTTTCGTCCATCGTGGTGTTCGTCGAGGTTGTGCGAGGCTGAGAAATTGGCAGCGCAAGAGAGGGGTTCGCGGCTCAAGGGGGCTCGAGGGAGAGGCTGCGATTTTGCTCGAAGCCGAAGCTCTGGGCAACGACCGTTGGCGTTTCAAGGACGGCGATGGGCGCTGAGACTACCCATGGGGGAATCCGCAGGACGGCGGACGCAAATACAAATAAAATGGAGGGAAAGGGGATAATGAGAATGGCAGAGGCCGGTTACAGATGCAAAACGAGGCCAGCAATGATGCTGATGCTAGTTGCAAGCAGGGGCAGGATTAAAGGCACGGCCAATGAATTTCCAATGGATGGATCAAATCAAAGTGGCATTACGACACAGGGTCGTGGGCCTAATCCGGTCGTATGGGGTACCTGGACCAGCGCCCAGCTGTAGCAGCTGCTGCGAGTACCTCGACCTTCTAGTGCTTTCAACGAACTGCTAACAGCTGCAACCCCAAGGCTTCAACAGCAGTCCAGCAGTTTACAGGCAGCACAGCACTGATGCGTCAATGCTTCCAGCGGGAAGAGCCCAGAGCGGGCACATTAGCGGCCGCGTTAGCAGGCATCTTAGCTCCAGTGCCACCTGTGAAGCCCCGGAGCGTTTTAGGCAGTTTTGGGGGTACTTGTCACGGAGCACGCCAGGCCATACTCCAGGTCCGTACCTCCGCACCTCCGCACCTCCGTACGGCACTTGAGAATTGGGAACACGTCAGTTAGCGGCAGCCTGTCTCGCCGAACTGGACCCTTGCAGCTCCAAAATCACGGGGCGAGACAGGGCCTGAGATCGAGACATTTCGGGGGGTTTATGATGCTTGCAATTACAGGTATTTACTGGTCAGTGGGCAGATGCATACAGAAAAGCTGGAATAGCCACAGAAAAAGTGGTTGATTCACGCTTCCAGCAGCGTTGAGCGTCCATGTTAGATTCACGCCTGCATGATTCAGTGTCGACCTATTTTTGTCACCAGAGGCCTATCCACCTATATTCAGCCCGGAATCACGGGCCACCCCGAACAAGCCGGCAGTGATTGCAAATTCAATGAGTGACAGACAAGCATCAGGTGCACAGATCCTGGCTCAACACTACCTACAGTCAAGATCCCTACAGGGTACATGTAGGCTTACTGGGGGTCTCAGCCAAGACGGAACATGCAGCTTCAACCGCGAAACATGCCCTGTCTCGTGCCAGGCTAGAGCCTCACATCAATATCAATCATACAATTGCCATCAGCTTCAAATGCATTTCAAAACACGATACAAATTGAATTCAACAATATATCATATGGTAATTGGAGAGTATGTATTCGCAAGCCTACAAATCAGAGGCGTAAAACAAAGAAAACAACGCTGTTGATGCTAATGTCCATGTCTGTTCCATTCACACTTGCCCCGACAAAAATATATACAAAGAACAAAACAATCCCTCATCCCTGCAGATTGCTACACAAAATGATGGAGCGTCCGCCAAAAGATGATCACGGCATATGTTATGAAACTCGCTGATTGCTCGAGTGGTGAAATACTCTCTGTGCTAGCCGCCGCACACGCGTCCGGCATGTCCCCGTTTGCTCCCTAATCTTGAGATCATCCGCATGTTTTTCGTCCGACTCCCTTTCCGTGATGCTAGACGTCGCTGACACTGCCGCCGCCTCACGTCTTTTCCTCATAAACTCGCTTCCCGAAGACATTGCTCGTCGAAGCTTACCAGAAGTCATGTTGCGAGCAGCAGCCAATTCCTCGGGTGACGCATCAGCCAATGAAATTCGAGGGTTCGCCTCTCCTGAGCTGCTGCTAACAATATCACATGCTTGAGCACGCCCTGAGCTGACGCGCTGGGATACGGCTCGGGGAATCTTGGGAGTTGCCGATGCAGGCCAGCCCCTCTGTCGGAGGCTAATCCAGGTCGCTGTGGCCATCATGAGGGTCTTGTTATATTCGGAAACCTCCATCGACGGTCTCTCTTCTGGAGTGTTGGTTGCGTCTTCTGAGATGCCGCTCATATTCGGTGTAATGGGAGAGTAGATGCCGCTGGATGTGGACATGGTGGTATATGTATCGTAAATTTCCAAGCATGTAGAATCCAGGATTCCTTGTACCGGATGTCTACGTGTTGACGGCTCGATGATGCTAAATGTCCACTTGCCGTCTGGGGTGGTGGGAGTAGTCGGTGATGAGGGGGTTGTGTTGGCAGTATGGGCAGATCCCCAACTTGCCCTCGGTGAAAACAAGGGTCTCTTGATCCATCGAGCTTTGACAGCCTCCCCATGATCGTTGATATGGTTAAACTCATATGACCCATTGGCCCTAGCACTAGTAACCCAGCTTGTTCCATCCTGGAGCACAATCTTGGCGTAGTCATCGTCGTCGGATGTGCAGATGACGGCTAGGACATCCTTATGATCCAGACTCGTACTACTATCATATGCGTTATCATGGCCATGACCGTCGTGCTTGTGGGCAAAGTCGTCCCTCCGGACCAAGAGAAGATCGTTCTGACCAAGATGAGGCTTAGCATGGAACATGCGAGGGAACGCCTTGACCAATGCCGGGATAATCAGGCTTCCCGCAATGAGACTTGATGGAACAACGTCAAACGCCGGAATCGCACGCTTCTCCCCGAGCTTCTGAAGTTGCAGCAAAACTCGCGGCCGGATCTGAAAAAAGGCCCGCTGCTTGGTGCGCAAACCAGGCGCCGGGAATGCCAGCGCATATCGCGACGACTTGCGCGGTCCACGCTTTCTCCTCTTGAGCCGAATTGAAGAGTCTGTCCGCTCGCTTGCTTCGGAGCCAGAGACAGAATCTTCATCCTCACTAGGGACGTCGGACTGGCCGACAATATCGGAATGAGGCTCACGGAACCGGACAGTGGCGATGTCAGACGTGGTGCGACGTCGGCTTGCAAGAGAGGAACGAGGGTTGCGAGTCTCAGCGACGGAAGCCGAGCGAGGTGGGAGAGTGTCGTTGGTGTCGGGGATTGGTGAGGTAGGTGAGGTAGGTGAAGTAGGCTCTGTGGGTTCTGTGGGAGTTGTTGGTTCGGTGTCAAAGAGTGGTCGGAGAGCAGACAGAAAGGAGAAGCGGCTTGGCTGAGGCTGTTCTTCAGATGGTGTTGAGAATTCATGGCCGTGAAGGGCCGCTCCTGAGTGTACAATCATGGTGTCCACGGTTGTGTATATATGTGAAGTAAATCTATAACACCGCCCTGGGACCAGGGATTGGAGGACGAACGAACCAGGATGGTCGTTCGATGTCGTATTCTGTAGTCGGCATACGAGTGGGAGAGGAATAAAGTGTGTGCAGTCGTGGTGGATATCAATCGTATATATGACAAAATGAAAAGAGGCGTCTATGTAGTGGGTTCGTATTCGTCGTCGGATATGTGAGAGCTGAGATTCAAGGAAATTGTACGCCGCGCTGTGGAAGCAAGAAAAAATCGGGACAAGATGAGCTTTACTGTCGATGGCCGTCGTCTACGGGTTCGGTAATAGGAATTGAAGGAGTCCGAGTAGTGAAGATATCAATAGCTAAGCGACGGTTGAGAGAGGTTGAAGCGACCGGCGCTTATAGCAAGTTGGTTAAGATGTATAAGCGAGGGTTGAGTCCGTTGAGCAGCTGAGTTGGAAATCTGCCGTACTCCAGGTACCGATGCGATGCGATGATGAAGGAGAGATGGGGGAAAGAATGACGGAATGACGATGAGAGAGGAAGAAGAAGAAAGTCGATGTCGCTTTGTTGATGTGGCTTGTCGACAGAGGAACAGAAACAAAGTTGAGCCCTTCGAGAAGAGAGGCTGCACTGGGAGAGCCGGATGTTACCGGTACATCAGTCCGCACGCGACCAGAGCCTTATTAGTGGGACGACAGCCGGGTGGGCATGTACCATGTACGGGGGGTCCCTGAACGGTACGTAGGGGCGACAGAAAAGCCCGCGTCCGATTCAAAGCGGAGTTTGATGTGCGCGGCAGTCCGAGGTGGAAAATCCCAGATCGGGGGTTTTTTTGTTTCGTCCCTTTTTTTGTTTTCTTTTCCTTTTTCCGTTTCTTCCCGTTTTTTCACAATCCTTTACTCAAAACCCCCGAGTCCAATATTCGGAGGGAGCAGCAGCGAGAGTCAGTGCGAGACCAAAGGAGGATTCGAGGATTCAAAACCTGAAACAGAATTCAAGTCGGGTCGAATAAGATGATGGACGGCACGCCGTATTAGTACACAAACATGATGTATGTACTCGTAAAAGTGTCCGAGGAGACCAGACCAGCTGCTAGATACAACTAGGTCTTAGTAGTATCGAGGTTAGCCGTCAGATGGGGCGCCGCAAGTGGCGATTGGAGTTGCACAGCTTTTCTGGCTTTTTCAGCACCCGAGGAAGGCTGTGGCGTGGGACATGTGGACTTATACCTCCATGTACCTGGCAAGTTTAATCTTAGCGCTCATTGGCTTTTTGGGTTTTTTTTCCTATTTTTTCAAGGAATGTCGCCACTTGGTCGGCAGACTGACAAGCAGATTCGAACGTTGTCCGTGGAGCCGGGAGAGCCGCTCGGATCTGGGCGTACAGGGCATGTCCGGGCCATGTACCTGTGACCGGTGCGTCATTGAAGGAAGAGGAGAGTGAGACAACGTATTTGGCTGCTTCGACAGGGCGTCGACAGGCCCTCCCTTGCATTGTTCTGCTCCGTGAATGTACATGTCACTACCTGGACGATACTTGGGATGACCAGTCCCCGATTGTTTACTTGTTATAGCAAGGCTTGTATATGCCCGCTATCCTATATCCAGGCCACGGAACTGATGGTATTCCATTGCAAATGCTTACCTTGTCTATTGCCTAGGCGTCAAACTGGGTCCCTCTACTATATTAGCTCGTGCCGTGCTAGAAGGAGATTTTCTTTGCTTGCAGAGTGGAAACCCTGAAAGGAGTGCATGCTCAGACGATGCCCAGCCGGAAGACATGACATGTGCGGCATGCGCTTACTGTACAAGTTCCGCTACGCGCCTGTACTGCAGATGAGTACAAGTCGAGGCACATCTTGTCCAGTCAACCAGCAGCCGTCTAAGGCTTAACGCGGAAGTAGAGAATACAATCAGATGCGATGAGATGCAGGCGCCTAATGTACCGGTACCGGGTTGAATGTATCCTCCAGACCGACTAACTTCAACTTCTCGACTGTACGAGTAGATTCTCCTTGGTTCATGCATTCAACCATCATCGTACCACGGCGTCGGACTCGCGTTTTCGTCTTGCTCCTGAGTCCTCCCCTTCTTCTGTTTTGCTTCCTTTTTTTTACCTTCGTCCTCCTTCACACATCGGCGTATTCGGACTCGCCAGGCGCCGTGGCCAGTCGTGGGCGGGCCGCCGAGCAAAAAAGATAGTGCGTGCGTTGCCGGCGAATGGAGAATTTGGAGATCAGCCCCTACTTTTGGCTCTTGTTTCTGACAGGGATCAGCCCGCCTTTCCGAGGCAGGATAGAGGGAAATGGACATCCTTGCAGGCCTGAAAGCCTTTGTCGTCCAATGGCTGGCCACCCACTTGTTCAATCCACCTGCCGAAGGATGGGCAGAAATGGAGGGAGCACATGCGCAGGAGGCAGATCCAAGCGTGGCACGTCGACGAGGTGGGATTCGAGGTCTTGTTTTAGGTCTGCCATGCATGAATCTGGGTTACTCTCGCGCTCCGTGTCCCCGTTGGTCCAGTTCCGTCCAGCTTGGAAGCGAGGGGAGACATCAGATCAGTCTGGGCTCTCCAGCTCTGGTTCTGGCTCACCTCCTCTCTCCACGAACACAATGAGGGCAATAAGCAGGAGCATCGTTGCCCGACATTGCCCATGTGCCGTCCTCATCACTAATACATGCCAACCACTAATTAGTCAATACAGGACCTGCTTCTCTCTCGTTCCGAGGTGATACGGAGCACGTCCTGAATGCTTAATCGAGTATCACTAACCATCTGCGGCTCCCACACGGACCAGTCCCACCTCCGACCGTTCCGCCCTATTTAGAGCAAATGCTAGTCCGCGATGGACTCAAAAGCCAAAAATCGGGCTTTGTCGGGCCACACCTCACCGACTGTTTGCGGCTGAGAGACATCCGTCCAGTGGCTGACCTGACCTGGTTGCGCCCTGCATCATCACGGCCAGTAACAACAGCCGATGGTCAAGGAGAAGATGCGACGATGCCTGGACTATCTGGCACCAGCAACCTCCATGCGCATATTGCTACTGCATACTGCATACCGCGGCTAGGGCGATGCGACGTACAGTAACTCAAATCACGGACAAAATAAACAAACTGAATCCAGGCCTATTCAAGGCTCCTCTATCAAAACCTTAACCCGCTTATAGGCTCCGCCTTGCTGCGAGAAATTTCTCGCGCCAAGTCCAGCGCAGTCATATCCAAAGGAAATAGTCCTCAAAGCACTGACGCTGTGGAAAGAAAACGGGGACTCGAAAAATGAAGAATCCTCGGCCGGGACCGAGTCCGCGGGCCCGATCTTCCGGGACGTGCTTTTTTGTTTCTTTGCTGCACAAGGCTAAACTGATGAAGCCGTCACGCTCCACCACGCTCGAAAAAATCCCCATTCTGCCTAGCCTCGGCCTTGTTACGCTTCCGAAATCCTTGACCCATCGTTGCTGTGAAGACCAAGAGGGAAAAGGAAGAAAAATTGCTTCACTTTGGCCGGTGGATATTCCGCTTGGTAATGCTCACCGAAGACCTGGAATCATCGATCTCCAGTGGTTCAGCGGAAAGGGGATTGCGCGCTTACCAAGCGGCGGCAACTCTCTCGACGCTTCTCCTCTCCTAGTTTTTTCCTTTCTCTTTGGTTCTGAGAAAGGCATTTTACGACTAGGCCAATGACAGCTCGGCGCCCTCAAATCAGCCCTAGCTAGGCAATGACAGTTGTCTGCCTCTTGTTCTCGGCACAGCTGTCGAAGGATCAATCCTTGCCAGGAGCCGGCTGGGCGTGCTGCCACGGCTCTTAGTCCCAGCGCCACGCTTCCCCAATCCAAGGCAATCAATGGATGCTCCCTACATGTTCTCCATAGAAGGCGTCCAAACGAGAGCGAGCTTGGTTGGACATGTAAGCTGCCGCGCGGGCACGGTACCCAAAAGGAAAGGACATGACGACGAGGCCTCGTAGGAGGATTACGTCTCTCTCTCAGATGCCCAAATCAGCGTGCCCATTGGTGTCTGTTGCTCTTTTGGCGGCATGTGCAAGTAAGCCCTTTCAGATTGGCGTCGAGTTGATCAGATGCCGCGTGGGTACGGCCAAGTGCTGATTCTTTTTCATCTCGTAAATGCTCTTTGCCCTATTTGGAACTCTTCAATGACGGTCGCAATCCCGAAGCTCTGGGCCAGGCTTGGCCTTTGAGATTTCCATGCTTGGCAGTATCCATAGTAACGGGTCGTAAGATTTTTCCTAAGTTGGCCGAAGTCAGCCATATCAGTGCATAGGTATGGGATGACGAGAGTTGCATTATCAAACCTTAAAAACTCAAACCAGGATAGAGTTGAGAGATGAAGCTATTCACCGTTCATCTCATGATGCAATGGTTCGTACGCTGGAGGACAGGCCATGGCGTGATTCTCGAACCGAGGCGTCTCTCTCCCTTGCACGTTCGGCTCGGCTCATGAGAGCCCTGGACAGATCTCGAGCTGATAACTACCTTACCCCACGGCTTCTGATCCTAGTCGTAGTGTTTTTGGCAAAACATACAGATCACATCTATCCGTGTGACTTGTCGGGAAGCCAATCAAGTCGGGTGGTGAATGCGATTGGCTCCTCAGGACTGCCAATGGAAAATCGACAATAGGCAGCATGCACATGGCTTGCTTTGCCCTGCAGATGGCCAAACCCTCTTTCACATGCCATGACTCTAGGCGAACTCTGTTGATTCATTCTTCCCTTTTGCGTCTGATAAGCATCTGATCTGAGATGTGTAGTAGTGACATGCTTTTGGGCTAAAATATCATGACATCTAGGTTAAGGCCAGAGCTAACAGGTGCTGACAGCAAAACGTGCCGCCACCCCGCGATAACACAAGACACATCAGCCATAAATGGTATTAATAGCAAGCTTTCGGGAAAGGGACAGTGACCTAATCACCCAAAGAAGAGATGAGACGGTGGTGACCTAATTGCGAAGAGATGGTGATCGGGCTAATGCTAATACCTGATGACCACCTTTGTCCCGGTAACGTACAGGTAAAGTACATGTATCTATCAGGCAGTAGATGAAAGAAGCACCTAGTGCTGCATCTCACCATATGATCATGATCAGCATTGGGAATCAATCTCGAGTACTCGTATTTTTTTGTTTAGTCTCGCATTCCTGCAGGATTGTCGAGATTGAGTTGAGCACATGGCCGGTTTTAGTCTTGTTCGACAATTGGTCTCGGATAAGCTTTTGCCTTCTTTTGCGAGTCCGAATACGAACAAGACTGAAAGTGAGACATTGGCCAACGTGGAATGCGCCTCTTGTCTCACCTTGTAGTTGTTTTTAAAATCAGGCACATGGAAGATTTCAACAAAGACAATCGTCATGATGGAAACTAAGACACAATATCTGTAGCGTGATTCTTGTGACTCTGTGTCTATCGTCTTAGTCAGGTCGGTGATGTGAGGTAGTTTGACATCTGATGCCTCCACTGCACTGCCAAATGCGGAAAATCTACGGACCCCTCCATTCAAAGCACTTTGCGATAAGATAATGCTGTATCACCAAAGAGCTTCCTTATGCAAATCTAGCTTGCACTCAAACCACCAAGAAGAATTCTCATGAATCACCCACGATAATACGCCCAATGGCTGTCCAAACAAGACCCTCACCCTGAGAACCCCTCGCACAAACCATGCCGCGATCGACATTCATCGCCGCCCGCAACTCGCGGCATCGCACGGCAGCTCTCGCCCTGTATCGCGCCCTCATACGAACCGCGAGTCGCATCCCCGTAGCGCAAGATGTTGCGCAGAAGCCGATTTCTCAGATTGTGAGGAGGCGGTTTGAGAAGAATTCGGGGTATACGAGCTTCAGACTTATATATGCGGCCATGGCGGCAGGATACAAGGTAAGTTATCATATCTCCGTAAAAGAATATTCTGTAACTAAGGACATGAAATACAGTTCTTGAACCTCCTCACGAAAGCTCAAACGCCCAATTCTCCCGAACACACCCAAATCATGCAACATTTCCAATCCGTCCGCGACACAGCCGCCGCATCCCGCGCAATCCCCCATCCTCCACAATATAAACCCGTCCTCCCTCCCGAACCACTGATCATCAACACCGCCAAAACCAACGACCCCCCAAAATACACTTCCAACATCCTCCCACGACCAAAAGACTCACTCACGGGCCCCAGAAAAGTCCCCTCCGTGAGCGCCACTGCGGACGGCCAGCCGTTTGTGCGCTTGAAGAAACCCCAGCCGCACGTCATGTCGAGGATGATTGGGCGCAAGAACCGCATCTTCGAGAGTCGGATTATGAATATTTTGGATATCGATGAGAGGGTTGTTCCGGAAGCTGCGTTGGAGGATGAGTGGGATCGCATGATGGACGAGTTATTAGCGGAAGAGGGTTCGAAAAAGGGAAGGAGAAAGCAGCAAGACTTGCGTCAGTCGGCGAGAGAGGATCGTTCCAAGATGGAGACGTTTGGGTGGAGTGTGCAGCTTTCTCGGCTGTGGTGGGAGTTGAAAATCGAAAAGACGTGGGAGGATTGGATTGCTAGGGGAGAAGCCCTGCACCAGCTCGTCGAACAGGAAAGATCCCTGGACGAGCAAGAACGGGGCAGAAGCGATGCTACGAAGAGGAAGGGTGGCAACAACCGCCGGGCTGCGTCACGGAGGAGTGAGTTGGATTACGATGATGCACCGCCTAATGTTGGACTTAGTCCTATTCCCGCGCTTCCTTTGTTGGAGGTGATACGAAGCACTATGCCCAGAGACGAGGGATTGGAAGAGGATGAGGAAACGCAAGATCCGTTTTTATCACCGTCTTGGGCTGCATTGGTCAAGTCTCAGGAGGGCAGGCTGTTGAAGTGGGCAGGGAAGCGTGTTGTTGGCCAGCGAGGCGACTAACATGAGAAATATGGCTGGCGTTTTACTTGTCTTTGTTGAGATGGAAAAGGGAAGCTCGCATAAATGACGAGATATGACTGTAACATCATGGTTGTACAATATCTATATACTACTATATACCACTGGGAGCCGGATTGAACCGTGCTGGGCGTTTCGGGGGATTAAAAAAAAGATAGAAGACCTATAGACAACGAGCATGTATTCTTATTGTATTCTTATTTCAATACATACAGGGTATATTGTGATGATAGGGAATGACTTCAGGACATTCATATCGATTGGTACCGTCGCTATGCAAGTCATGTCCCTTCAAAATACGATAACGCAATGCTTTTTGGTATATACGCTCAAACACCAATTCCCCATAAAATGCACCATATTTTCTCTTGTCTTCTTACTCAATCCATCTCTTTTTGCAATCTCCTAAGATGTTTGAACTCCTTCTTGGCTACTTCAGCCCAGCTCTTCATTGGCTGTAGCGTGGCAATCTTCCGCGGCCTCACAGTCACGTTTGGGTCTCCGTCGTCTCCATACAAAAGGTCAGCTCTCAGTGCGGTAGGCGATGACATGACCGAAGAAGACAGCGACAAGCCCGGACTCGGGGGAGGCGGAGGCGTCGAGGGTCTTCGTTCTCTCCGCTCTCTCTGGGTGGGAAGTGCCCCCCAGTGGACATCTGGTTTGTCGTCGGGTTCTAAAATTCTGCTTACGGCCGGGCTGTTGTGAGTAGGCGTTGGCACGGTATCCACGCTCTTCCTGGAAAAGATGGAAGAAGCCATGCTGCTGTCTGTCAGGCTCTGTTCCTGGTTGAGGTTGGGGGTGCCTGATCGGCTGCCGGGAGTCACGGGAAGGGGCAGTTTAGACCCCGAGCCCCTGGACCGCAGCGTGTATCCCGACAAACTCGTCGTACTCGGGGTCCTATTCGGCAGGCCGGGCGATATTTGCTGCACGGCCTTGATTGTTGAGGTGTTGCTGAATCGCGATACTGATTCCGTTGAACGAGACGGTGGGGTGGGCGTATGAAAGTTGGCCGAGGAGGCCCGAGGTGATGTCTGGTACCGAGGCCGGATTGGTGGCCGCTGTGGGATAGCTGACGGTGTCGACTGGGATTTTGTCAGGCCGAGACCGACGCCGCGAGAAGCTGGTGAAGGAGAAGTGGGAGGGTTGCGTGGTTTTGATCCTTGTCCCGGTTGGCGGTGCTGATGCTGATGCTGGTTATGATGGTCACGATCATGATTTCTTCTGTGCCCTACCTGGGCCTGCTCTAGCTGCTGGCATTTTTCCTCAGCGCTCTTCAATAGCGCTTGGAGTTTGGCGACATCATGCTCATGCGCCTTTCGCGCATTCTCCAGCCGTCTCTCGTATGTCTCATCTCTGCCGTGCAAATCGGCAATCTTCTTTTTTAAGTCATCGTTCTCTGCCTTGAGACTCATTAGGGCGACAAATTTCTTGTCCCATTTATCTTCAACCCAAGAGGCCGGGCGTTTGCAACATTCGCCGTGATATATCTGGTGAATGCCTCCTATCATGGATAGCTTCTCGTCCACCTTGTCGGCTGGTAACCGAGCACGGGGTATGGGCGATATCATCTTGGCAATGAGATTCACGAGAGGCCGAGGCCTGACTGTTTCTTGGCCTTCATAAGTAAACATGAATTGTGGCGTGACCAAGGCATGGGAAGTAAGTTTTTCGAGGAGACGTTTGAGATTGTCTTCCCGAATTGAGAGCTTCTCGCTGCGGGAGAGATCGGCTTGATATTTTAGAGCGTCGTCAAATTCGGAGAGCCTGACGTTGTACAGCACCGTTGCGATGTTGAGATAGACCAGTCCCAGAGAATACATATCTGAAAGTTGCATACTAGAGCTATTCTGGCTGTAGAGCTCCGGGGCTCGCCATTTTTCTGTGCCAGGATTGCCGTCAATGGTGGTCTGTTCCTGGCCACTGACATCCTTGGAAATGCCAAAGTCGGCCAAATACACCCGGCCGGGCTTGAGTAGGATATTCGACGGCTTTATGTCGAGATGGCGAACGTCGTTGTGGTGGCAGTACGCCATTGCGCGAGCCGCACAGCCAACGACGCCACGAAGGAACTCATATGGGCATCTTGCAAGCGAGTCCATGTTTTGGTCCATAGTCGAGGGCTCAATTGCGCTCAAGTCGTTAATCTCCAGTGCATCGAGCCGTGCCAAGATGTCCTCGCGGTCTCCTGTGCCTGCGCGTATCGAGTCTAGATTGTCCAGCAGAGTGTCGAGATCGCAAACGGCGGCGGGCCAGATGAGCAGGCATAATTCGTGCGGTTTTGGCATGTAAGCCGCCACCAGCTTGACGACATGGCGATGATCCAGCTTGCGCATCGTCAGCCCTTCCTGGCGCAAGTCTTCGATTGTCAGGCCACGGCGGCGCTGGATGCGCTTCCGAGCGAGGCAGACGGCATCATGTGTCACTTTGTCCACACGGCCAAAGGCACCGCCGCCGAGGTAGTCGAGATGGGTTAGCCGGGAGTCGAATCGTTTTGCTTCAGGGCCGTTGAAGTTTGGTTTGTGTCTGGTGGAGGAGAAATTGTCCGAGTTAGCTTCCAACATTTCATTTTTCTTTTTGTTTCCACATCTGCAGCTCCGATTCCAATTGCAAGCACCAACTGTCTTGAATCTCCGGCTGCATCTCGTTCGAATGACTCACACACTCGGCCACTGCTCGTCATGATCCCATGCCGCAATGGCCTCCCGCTCCCTCACCTCTTGTTCGGCCCATGTCGATTCTCCGTCAAGGGCCAAGCGTCGGCCCACGGTGATCCATCCGTCGCCACGATCGCCCATGCTGGGGCGCACAGATGCTCGATCAGTGGCAGGCAGAATACAATATTAAGCTGCTAACCCCCGACTTGCTCGCTCTCTGTCTCACTGTTTGTAGTTTCGACGAAGAGACAATGTGAATTGTGAATTGAAGAAGGTTTGAGGCTGAGGATAGCTGCGCCACTGCCGCAGTCAAGTTGCATTCAATCAAGGCTTACTAACCTGATCAAGCTTGTGTGGAGTCTACCAAGGTCCATGTACCCCACAAGAATTTAGTACCGGATGATAGAGCTAGGGTCTGGCGCTGAGACGGCGGGGTTACGTATAAGAGACAAGGAGATTACATTAAAGAGAATATGCGAGCCGGAGTCGTGGTAGAGGAACCAGAGAGGCAGTACTTCATGTAGTTAGTAGTAGAGAGAGAAGGTGAGAATGGGGAGAAGGAGGTCAAGTGGCCCCCGAGATGCGACGGTCCGGTCTTATTCCCGTAGGGTCGGGTTTGTGTTATCAGGTAGTCAGGGTAATACTAAGCAAGGAGATGGTCACAGGTTTGTATTGTCTTAACGACTGGCTAGCTAGGTTATAGAAGGAGGTTATTCTAGCTTTATATACTTGGTTATAATGAGTGTAAGTGTCTGTGATCGTTTGTGGTCGTTCCGACCGGACACGACCGTAGGCACATCTTTGTTCTAATTGGAAGCCGGATTATCCTTCTTTCCCTATTGGGTCGTCACACGAGAAGAAGATCGAAAAGCGAGTGTTTGGCAGTTGAAATCGCTCAGAGAGTAACAAAAATAGCAATGAGAAGGAGCTACATGTATATAGAAGTGCCTTGCGTGAGTCGGAAATGAAAGAGGCAGCATTATTTAGCTATTATTAAATCCGGTCGCTTTAGCTGTTGTAAAGTTTTGTTAGTAGGGGCTTTGTTGTAGAGCTACGCTGTCTCCCACCTAACCTATATTGTGCTGAGAGTACATAAATATTTCAGGTTGTACTACAAAAACCTAGTGGTTAATGGAACAACATCATACTAAGCTATCACCGATGCTATTTAGAGCAGCGAAAGGCATGCATATCATCAGCTTGAGAGGCAACTTATTTCGGAGCCGTGAGGTTGACGCCGCAAAGCAAGCCGGTCGTATTCTCCTTGTTGCTATCGAGCATATCTCGATTATTAGAATCGAAAGGTGGATCTTGATCTCGCGCATCGGTTGCTGCGCTAGTGTAAGGCTGATATTTGAGAGGTTTATCATTACCCTTTTGAATAGTCACTAATTAAACGAGGGCAGTTCATGTTTGTTTGGAAGCTAATAATGAACATCTAATGAGATATATCTTCTGGCCAACTATCTTGACCTAAGGTTGCCTAAGGCTACCCAGTCACTCTTTGACATTGTTAAGTGGCTGGATGTAATCAAGTGCCAGTCCTACGAACTTCATGATCGATTAGGCAGCTTCCATTAGCCTGCTACAAAATATGCCTAGTTTGTAGATAATACTAGAGGAGACTATAGCTCTCGGAGCATAAAGGATTGGAAGCAAGATATTATTATCTATATTGAAACGAATTCAAGACTAATATCTTAGCATGAAACCGGATTTGTGCATCCAGTGAGCCACTGAGCCACTTTCTGGGCGTAACAGTTTGCGTTCAAAGATCCACCCACGTTGGGCGAGTACTCTCCTTGGTTGTACCACTCAGACGCAACGTAAAAGACCTGGGCGTCCTGGGCGCCCTGAGCCTCAGCTGCGTTGATGAGAAAGCTAAGACCGACTCCATTATCGGTACCCACAGCACCCTCTCGAATCATGTTGGTGATTGTGTCTATAACGATGTGGTTAGTCCAAGACAAAGATTGGAACCAAGAGTGAGTTCTTCGTGAAAGTTATACTTACCTGCTGGACATGGGTTGACCACACCACAGGTCTCACCGTACTCATTGTACACGCCGTTGTATTCATTGCAGTTGCAGGTGTAGTATCCATCAAAGTCTTGCAACAGGCCAGGGTTCCAGATGCCGGTCGCTGGACCACCCGTCGTGGGGACTCGGACACAGCCGGAAGACTCCGTCAAGATTTCGGCCAGAATGAAGCGATGGTCGATGTTGAACTGGTTGGCAATGTCGTTGATGCCGTTCTCCAGGTCGTTCATCTCGTCGTCCGAGAGATTGGGGACGCCGTACTGACTACACGAGTTCTGAATGCTGTTGTAGTTGACTTGCCAGATGTAGTTGAATGAGACCCATTGGCTGATGGACGGCCAGCCAGCACCGGCGCTGCCGTCGCCGTAGTAGGCTCTGCATCCGAGACCGCCGTTGGCATTCTCATTGTCGTTGATTCCGTACACTGCGGCAGTGCCCGTAACGGCTGTATCGGTGGCTAGAGAAGCAAGGACTTTGAGAGTTCGGGTGCCAGGAGGAAGGGGAAGACTGCGGTTGACACCACCAGCAGCAGCAAGGGCCGCGCCGGCTAGGAGCAGTCCAATGTTGGCCACCATTTTATGTACTTGAAATGAATATATACAAGTTGACTTTTATAAAATGCTGATGAGTATATCATGGAGGTAACAACAACACAAGGCGGCCAGCGGGATATTTATATGCGGCTTTTCGAACAGCGTTCATCTTCATCCATCTCCAATGTTGGAGCCAGTCTATTCCGTTCACACAGCGCGGAACTTCGGCACTCAAAGATGGAGATTCGGAGTCTCTCATAGCGAAGTTAGAGATGAAGTTTGGAATCTCCAATACAAACAATGTGCCGACAACACGGAACTTCGGCATTACAAGAGGGGTATATACAGTCTTATTGATGTATTGCTAAAGACCTAAAGCCTCATCACACCTCCACAGCGCGCCCGTTTATGCTGCAAATGAATGGAAATTGTATAGTGCTCTATAAACGAGGTCAGAAATCATGAATATAAAAGAGGTGCCGATAACCGGTGTGTGCAAACTAGTAGTAGTCTTTGTGGAGCAGAAAACAATTAAATTCGCATGAAAAGAATCCGAGTTACCCTTTGCAGCGTTGTTACGCAATCGTACAAACGTTACAGTAACTGAAACAAGAAGGTGAGGGCATAAGAGCTGCCGTATCGATACAGTGGTGGTTCAGGCTTACCAAGTCTGATAAGGCGTCGTGTAATATTATGAGGCGTAAAAGGATGCATGCGGCTACCGGTGTTCTCCACTCTATGCAAGAAAGCCGCCGGCTTCACATATTCGACCCGAAAAGGCAGTTGTAAAACGTGGAAAATTTATATTCCTTCTCACCCCAGGGCACTCGTATGACTGCTTCACGTTCTCCAACTGCAGGATGCCACTGCATGATTAAAATGACTCTAATCCGTATAGTCCTGCGTGTAAGTTTGATGGACCCTTTCTCACCGTCGACCCATCCTATCACACACCTTCATGATGCTCATTGTCGTGACCCCTCTAAAGGCCCGCCATGATGAAGCTGCGCTTCGATCTAGGGTTATTAACTAATCCGCTATCCAAGCGATACTGAACCCAGAGTGCCCGTCGGCTTTATCTGTAGCACAGCTCATAACACTTGCATCTCCATTTGCACAATACGTCCCCTGACATAAAGCGTACTCAATCTAGTACTTTACAGTAGCAACGAAATATTGCCTCAGCCTAGCTAAAGCATGATCGCGCGGGCCAGATTCTGTACATCCCCATCGGCCAGGGTGGGAGACAACATGTGATCAAGCTTCCGCCGTTCTTCTGCTTCCGTCACGCTCTGCAGGGACTCCCAACACTCACGGATTTTCTTGGTTTGCAGGCTCGCCGGCGTCGTCGTAATTCCACGGCGCATCCATCGGAGGGGGTGTGACTTGGTCCGGCAGCAGCCCGGACCCTGCGGGGAAGCACCGGCGCCCCGGCAGCCACTTCTGGACATCTACGCCGGCGATCCGCGGGGTTCTCCCCGAAAACGTGGGAGGACCTAATACATGTACTACTAAGCCCCTGAAAGGTTGTGATCGGCGATGGAATGCTGGCTGTTAGAGTAGTCTATATGTAGCTGACCATCGCCTGGCACGGTCCTTCAATTATTAATTGCTGGCGGTCGGGGGGTTAATATCACATCTGGTTCATTGCTTGCTTTCCATCTCACCTTCAAGCCCTTGCCATTCATCACCACATGGACTCAAAGCTGCGACAGCCCGGGATTTTCGGCCAGCTTTGCTGAGATACATACACTGTCATCGTGCTGGGGTTCGCCGAACAGCCAGGTGCAAGTCGCGATGAGGTCCTGGCGACTCTTGATTCCAGCGCGCTCCGCCTGCTGTTAGCTTATCCATTTCTTACCGGACAAGTAATTAAACGAGGCCAAACTTCGACCAATTCTGATATATATGAGATTGTCCCTTGTCCACCACATCAGAACAAGTCACCTGTGCGGCGTAAAGATTAGGCTGAGTTTTGCCCATCTTATGAGGAGATACTAAAAGCCGACGCGCTATTCGGAACATTAGATGGCGATGTTATTAGTCTAATGAAAGGTATGGGCTACCAGTATAAAGCCGGAACTGAACTCCCCGTCTTTATTATGCAGGCAAACTTTATCTAAGGCGGGTCGCTTCTCTGCTTCGCCTTAATACATAACGCTCTAAATATAAATAGACAAGGGATTGTGTTAAAGATGTTTGCTGCCACTGGTAGAGGAGAGGAGTTTGATTCCGCCTTAGTGGAGGTGGGTAACCGGGACGCCGATACCATTGTGCCACTACTGCGTCCGGGAGAGGCTGCTGCCTCACACAAAAGTATGCGCCGGCCATCGACGCTCAACATCTCTGGGCCCTAGGATAGTCGTCCTAGACCAGCCATTTGGACTTCCTGGCGCTTCCCAACCGATCAACTCGCCGAGCTTAAGAAAGAAGCGTGCCGAGTAAAAGCCAAGCATCGTGAGAGGGTCCGTATTAATAATTGCAGGGTCCTGGTCTCAGTACGGAGTATATGCACTCATTCATTTCTCCTTTAAAGAGCAGGGAACATGACAATAAAAGAGATTGAGACTGAGCGTACAGATTTTTCTTTTTCGACAAGTACCGTTCCGTGATACTAACAAGGAGACCGTACTCGCATCCAATTACAAAAGAATGCGGCTGTGCTGAGCGATATGCGAGGTGCGATATCCGAAGTGCGAAGTGCGAAGTGCAATGCCCTGCATGACAGTAGTAATATACAAAGTGTCAGAGTGTATGTATATTTATATATGTATATATGGTAAAGGAGCGTCTCTTTTTTGTAAAATCGGTCAATATAATGTCAATTCTCAACCTTTCCCAACTTCAAACTGCCTGCAACTAGTTGGGGCCCTTCAACTCCTAGTGCACTCTCGCAATGGCTCTCGGTCCTTGGAGCTACAACCCCAGCCCTGCAGCAGCCCTGCTATTTGCTATTCTCTTTGGTATTGCTACCATTTACCACGTCTTCATCGTCTTTCGTCGCCACGTGTGGCATTTCTTGCCACTTGTTGTTGGCGGGGGTTGTATGTTCCATTTGCCTTCCCAAGGCTCTCTACTCCGAAATATCACAGTTTAAGCTGATTCCCATTGTCGATAGTCGAAAGCGTTGGTTATGTTGTTCGCTACTTGGCAAGCAAAGATGAAGCAAACATAGCACTTTTCGTCATACAGACGCTCCTCATCCTCGTTGCCCCGGCCCTCTTTGCAGCCTCCATCTACATGGTTCTCGGACGGTTAATCATTGCAGTACGCGCCGAAGCATACACTCCGATTCGACCAACGTGGCTCACCAAGATATTTGTGGGAGGCGATGTTTTGTCTTTTGTCGTCCAGCTTGCGGGTTCCGGCTTATTGACAAACAACTTCAGCCTGGGTAAAGCGATTATCCTCGTTGGCCTGGTCGCGCAGCTCATCTCTTTCGGGCTCTTTGTGGTCACAGCAATTGTATTCCAGCGCCGACTCGCCAGGAATCCAACCCCGGAGAGCCACGCATTGGACAGCCGTAACCGAACACAGTGGAAAAGCATCATGTTCCTACTCTATTCTAGCAGCGCCTTGATATTGGTTCGATCTGTTTTCCGTCTTATCGAGTTCACTGGCAGCAATAACTCGGCAATAATGACGTCTGAAGCGTATCTCTACGTCTGCGACTCAACTTTGATGTTCATCGTCTTGGCAATCTTGGGGTACTCCCATCCATCCGAGTACTTGCGAAAAGATAAGGGAATGGCGCATCTGCAAGGCGAAGAGCTGCTGTAGTCTAGACTGCGGTGTTTTGGTTTGACAAGGCGACGCCATGACGAGCGTGGTCAAATAAAATGGTTTGGCCAGAAGATGTGGATAGAAAAAGTAATCAGTTTTTTTTTCCTTTCGAAATTTAGACATATTTGGATTTTCGGAGTTGGTGATGGGTTTTGATCAGCCAAGGCGGGTCCTTTGGCATTATTATTAGATGGTTTTCTGAGCGCTTTCCGCTGCTAGGTGATTAGACAATATACTATGGATATGGTTTATAGAAGTCCCTTAACCCCGCAGATATTAACCCTGTGAGTTGTTGGTGAGAAGCCGAGCAATGGAAACTTTGTCATCCAGTTGCATTGCCATCTTTGGGATGGAGATATATTTCCGCCATTCCACCCCGACACTTTCCTCTATTATCGCCATATCGTGACCGGCCACATCTTGGTAAATCCATGTCGCTGGAAGAAGGTTAAGAAGAACAAGGTAGTAAGCCAGGATGAGCAAAGCACGATGGTTTCCCCATTGTACCATTTCGAGAAATTCGCTAGGCACAACATCAAAAGCCCATGCCTTGATCTTCTTCTCCAGCCATAATTGCTCGTGGGGTTCTCCCAAGATGGCAATGAGCGTCCCAAGGCTCGCCGCGACCTCGTAGAGAGTGCCTCGTTGTCCCCAATCACAATCGCTTTCCTCTTTTGGAAGTATGTCTTGGACCTGAGGCAGTACTGCAGCAGGCAGCGAGATGTCGCTAAACGATCCGTATAGAGAGCCCGTGAAGCGGCTATCCGGTTGGCTGGATGAGAGTCCATACAATCTTCCGTTGGACGGGAAATTCCTCTGGCCTACCGCCAGGGCCAGCCAGTTGGTGACCCATATGCCGGAATGCTTGGTCACACGGTCTATCGCGAAAGAGACCACCGCTAACAAGTGCGATGCAGCTCTGACAGCACTGATGTTTTGCGTTGATATGCTTGCAACTGCCTGCCGAAAACTGCGGAGGGCCTGGTCGCGGTATAGATAGATGGGCAGGCTCTCTCGGGACACGGGGTCCGTATAAGCGAGGTGAATCATGGCGACAAGAAGGACTGTGTCCATGAGAAACTCATGTTCTAGGGCGAGTTGGGGTACCTCCCTCAACATTGCGTCTGAAACCCTTTCGTTGCGCCACACGGCTTCAAATGATTGTACTGTGAAGACGCTGTACTGGTGCATCAGACGGAGATCTAGCAAGTGCTTGGCGCTGTAGTGAGGACCTTCTGATAGAGACTGAAGGAGAGGCTGCGTGGATGGTTGCGGTGTATTATCTTCATCTCTGCTTGAAGGAATAGGGCTATTGTCTTCTCTTAGAAATACATAAACGCAATCATCTCCGCGGCGTCGGCAACCAGTACATTGTGGCTTTCTTTCATCACACTGGCACTCGGTCAGCTCGTGTCTCTTGCGGATGATGGAAACCAGTGGTGGTAGGTATTTGCCTTGACGCGACGCGTTTTGCACTTCTTGCAGCCAGTCTTGGACTTTTGGTGAAAGCGGATACTGCCGGACATGATTCCTGATTAAAAGCAAAAAGGCATTACAATGATGCCGGTAATAATGGACGAAAATTACACGTCCATAGGAGACTCGATTGATACAGCACCTTGGCCTCTGAATAGGTGACTAAGCCGGATTAGCCCAGCTACATACCCTGTACCAACGATGGTTATTTCCAATTTTCTTTTGAATGAATGAGATTGGACAAGTTAAATTTTGAGAAACAAGGCTGCGATAGCCAAGTTGAATGATTAATTGATTTGCTCTCGCACCATTGTCTTTTATTTTGGCAAGGCAAGCTGGGTTTCGCTTTTCCATCTGGTGTTACGGAAAATGAACTCTAAGTGTAGGTGGATTCTATAACTGTCAGTGAAGTAATCATACAATTACTTTGTCAGATAGGAAAAATGAGTAAAAAAAGAAGAAAAGCAGTCAGACACTACCTATTATATCTGCAGTGAATAATATCCAAAGTAATCTGTTCATTTGCTTCAACTCATTGTTTCTCAGCCCCAATATCACTCTGTTTATCGTAGCCCAGTTTTCTCTTATCCTACAAAGCCAGTATATCCCTAACTGAATCCCAACTTTTCCAGTAACTTCCCGTTCAAAATGCCTAGATTTCCTATTTTGCTTGTGTCTGGTTGCCCGTTCCTTTGGTCATTAGCAACATAGAGCTAGATGTGTTACGGCACCTTGAAAACGACCCTTAAGTTGACTGGATACAAAGCAATCAGCCGAATGGAATAACCGATATCCACGAATTAGATACATATGCAATTACTACTCCCAAGTACATCTTTTTTTGATGTAACATATAACACAGCATTACCAGAATCAGGAATGTAGAAAGGACTGTATAGAGACAAGGAGCGTGAATAGCTGCAACTGGTATTGGATGATCAGCCAGAAAAAGACCAGAAATCTCTTCCAGCTCTTCTATTAGAGATAATGAAGCTCGAGAACTCCAGCAGTTGTTTCCGAAGGGTTAGTTCTCCAAGTCAAGTCTCAGAGAGAGCAGCGTGCGAGTCTCCATTCCATATCGCCAACTACATCGATGTTGACATAGTCAAATAACAAAAGTCGTTTTTTTTTTACTCCCACAGCTGTGAAAAATACTGAAAACAAAGTGGATGGACTCCGTGTAGACTCTCTTTCTTTTTAAAGATATTACGTGACTGAGTCTGCCCCCAGATAAAGCATCGCTGGCATTATTGTAATTTCTAAACCGGACCAGGCGAGGCTGAATATGCATATTAGTTTACCTGATGATGTTGTTCGTAACTATAGTTGCCCGGACTGAATATGGCATTGTTATGGCTGCCAACGCTGTGCATGTAAACACAACCAGGCGTTCCATCGTGGTATTCCGTCTCAAGGCACGGCAACCAACTAATGTTTATATTGATTCATCTTCTCAGTCATTCGATTGGGTCAGTGTAGAAAAATACCGCTCATCACTCTCTTCTTTGTTTCGGCTTCCGCTAGTATATTCAATTACTAAACGGTCCCCTCTTCTCCCCAATTTATGTTTAGTAGTGATAAGTAACCCTACACAAGTGAACATAAAACCTCAGTAACGAGTACCGAATCTAATTGATGCCATGCAATTCAATCTATCCGAAAACTAGGTTAAATCTGAATTTGAAGGTTATTCTGTATCGTTATGATAAAGTTGAAGATCCAACAACCCATCTGTTTTGGCCAAGCATCTCAAGTTTAAGTTTACTAAACAACCACACCATGCTAGTTTCTGCGTCATAATTGATTCAAAATACTACTTCAATCGCGCATTTACTCGGAGAATCATTCGGCATGTTGCACAGATGAGCCTCCAACGTCAGCCTCCAAACTCCAACTTCAGCCTCCAAAGTTCAACCTCCAACCTCCAAATACATTCTCGCGGGCTGGAGACTCCGGGCCGTGACCCACGAATGTCAGGTTTGTACGGGTAACTATCCGGTTCCGGCGGCTATTGCGGCATACCTCTTAGCACCAGCAATTCAGCGGAACAAGGGTGGAATCGGAGCACAGAATAGAAACGGCAAAGGATTCTTGACCCCGTCTCTCTCTTGCCTCTTTATTTCAGGGGTGTGGTCGGACCATAAAGCGATTGGAGAGAAATACGCTCAGAAGAGCAATAAGCGAGAAGAAGCGGGTATCCCACGCACAGGTCCATTCAAAAAAGGAAATTCATGGCGACGAAAACCACCTTGTTATGCAAGCCGGGACGGAGATGAGCGAATGGAACGATGCTTTCGGGCACTATTTCGATGAGCCCAAGCAGGGTGTTGAGCTAAAACTGTGGGCTCAGCAATGAATAAAGTGGTGGCGCCGCTCCGACTTCCACTATGTCAGACCGGCAGTCGCTGGAGCATCCCAGTAATTGCAGTTGCCTAATGGGAAGTGTCTTCTCCAATTCTTTCTTTCTTGTTGACATCCCACCGGCACGGTAGTGTCCCATTTTTTCTCTTGTCAGGGGGTCGGCCGCCGTTCCACTCCTGGTCATACCTTCGTTACATGCGCTGAACGAACTACCTTGTAACTGACTGGCCACTACTTGACTCCATTTACTTATGTAACTGTAATAGAACTCGTATACTGGAGCCCGTACAACTGGAGGCTCAACAATGCGGAATTCCGCACCATAGCTACCTAACGATAGGCGATTGAGTTCCTGCCCGTGTTCAAAGACAATTAACGCCGCGGCGATAAGGCAAGACAAGGACAACAGTCGGATCGCGGTAGAAAGACGCGCGTCTGGTGATCGGTTCCCGGAAATACAATGCACGTATTCATCTTATAACCTACTTCATCTTATAACCTATTTGGGAGAGTTTAAGAGTTTGGACGGCAAAGTGGCAAGGGTAGGCTTAACTAACTACTTGTGTCGCTAGAGATGAAACCCTTTTAGTTCGCTTGCAGATCCGCCAAAGGGGCGAATGTACTTTCTACGGAGTACTCATCTACTTGCAAACACTGGATAATACTCGTAGTTGCCATTTACATAGTTTTAATATCAAGGGCGTGAGTTGGGGTAGAATGGGCGATGAAAGCACTGTCTCGAACATTATAGGTTTTCACTTCTTGCAACTTGTGGCGTAATTGGTAAGTCTAGTTGTAAACGACTTCAACTGCTGCAAGCAGAAATCAACAAGTAAAACGAACCAAGTCCTATCGATGACGATAGGTACTATTGCACTCTACATACAGGCATGCGCAAAAATAAACTACATGACCAAGCATATTGAACTGGGGGGTCGTGGCACTTTCGGCATGATATCGAGGATGGCTGCATCTTGTACTCGATAGTCTCGTCAGAAAGCAAATTAGAGTTGCGGCACACTAGGCATCAGCAATATTCATCACGCCGATACTACTGGATTCGGAACCAAAGTACTTCGTTGGCAGATTGTGCATCTTCCCGGGCATCACGGTCTTCCCACCCCCCTACAGCCTCCACACCAAGAGGCTCAACATCACTCCGATATAGGTAGTACGTACCTGCACATCAATAGTAGGAGCAAGGTGTTTTTGCCAGAAGGAGATTGGCGGTTGCCACGTCTTGGCAGAAAATCAAATGGTATCCCCCCTGAGGTATAGGGTGAAAGCAAAACACCGACCGCTGACTTGGAGGGATGAACAAACAAAGCCACCTCTATTCGGAATCACGGAGTGTAAAGATTCTCCTGAATCCGAGAGATGATGAGGCTACTGCACCACCAAATGCCCATCTATGGAATAAGCGACGGGGCTCATTGCCAAGAGCTTTCCCTGCAGCCGTTGCAGAAGTATAGGCTCATCTCCTAGAATGTCCTAAACGTTTCGCCACATGAACCCCAGCTTATACTGTACTACCACCATGGTTACATCTGAGTAAATGTCACTGCAGTAAGGGGGGAGATGCCGATATTGGGAGCCGACTTCATCTTGGGCCACCACGTCGATCAACGTGGCCACAAGCTTCAGTTTCACGCTAATAGCTCATGTTATCGGCCAGAAAGAGTTGGACTAGATGGCCCTTGAGTATCATGTCAGACATGAAGACGAGCGTCACGATGATGATTCGGGTGAGACGTACTGTAGAATATTATCATCACCCGGCTGTTCTTCTACGGCTGTATGACTTGATATCATAGCTATCAAACTTCAGTATACTACCAAAAGCTTCTACATGGTAGTAGACCAGACGTCGACATCACATACTCGATGCAGATCGAAACTCGCATTAACATTGTCAAGCTTGAAACTCCGTCGAATGCTTCCAGACTCAAAAGCAGGCTGAGAAGCCCCACATTACACCGATCACTGTGACCATCTTGAAAGAGAACATCGTCAGAAGCACCCAATATGCAGAGCCTCAGGAGTAACGCGTAGGGATTTGAGCCCATGTACCAGCTTGTAGACATTGCTGTCGGCTCCACTTCATCATCTCCATTGAAGTTTGGTGCTGTTGTAAGGTTTTTCTTGTGACGAGAAATGGGGCACAGGAGCAAACCTCCACTTGAGCCGCAAACTCTCCATCTGCCTCATCACAGATCTCCCTCTTTGCACAAGGGCTCACGATCGAGGCAGACTTTGTGCACAGTCATTTCTGGGTAGGCTCATTCAGCCGTCAATCTGACCAAAAGCGGGCAATTTGATGCTGTGTCTCTCGGGATAATTTCCTAAGAAGGCGTGTCTCAGAGACAAAGATAGTACATACGCGGGCCTACTCGGACGAAACCGTACCAAATAAAGGCGTCAGATCTTGGCTCAAAAGTCACTGTACATGGGGCAGGGCTGAAAACTTGCTACTAGCTGCATATCGGATGATGGCCTTGTTGTTGGCAGGATATCGGACATTAAGGGGCCTATTTCGGCGATAGCGTCTAAGGACCTCTCGCTTGGCAGGCACTCGGGTCTTGACATTGCATTCTCATCTGTGTTATGCTAGATCATTTCTGATCTGTGAGAATTTGCAAATTGGTCGGCAAAGTGTTGAAGAAACCCACCTTTTCTTTTGTGGTTGTCATCATTGTCATCACTCTCAACCAACCACGTGCCAGAGTTGAGATAATCGACCATGTCTCAAGTGGAGGCGAGCGGAATTCCACGGAAAATGCCCGTGGGTACGAGCAGGAGGAGTGTGGGATATTCAGGGCACACCTCTGCGTCTTTATCCAACCTAATGGAGAAAGAGACAATGTATACTCTCTCGTATATCGTATTCTCCAAGCACCCTGATGGAATGCCTCATCTACAACTATCATTGAACAGAGCCCGAGTCAAAACGGCAGCAGCTGAATTTTGACCAAATTACAAACTGGCATGAGATGGAAACACCCTTGTCGATATTCACCCTGGTAGAACATGATCAGAGTCGACATAACGGCCCGGATTTTGTAAAATTTAACTCATGAATGTAGACAAGTATCACGCCTCTCCTGACTGGTTGAATGTAAATACCTTTTTAGGTCAACGGTCTGGGAGTAACAATAATAGAATAGCTGACGTTGTTCATTTCATAAGGAATATTTTCCGTTTTAGGCACCTACAAGCAACTACGAGGCAGAACTGAGTTGCATGGAGGCTACAAAGGGGCCTGTACTACGTGCTTGCTTGAACTCTGCATCACCCCCCAGTAATAGTTGCAACTCGCCTCCTCGCCAATCATTTTTGCTCCGGTAAGCTGACTCGTATGACCCATTTAGCCGCGTATGGATGAGGCCCCTATCGGCCAAGACGAAGCCTCAAACTGGACTATCTTGTCTCAAAGTCGGAAGATGATGGTTGCAGAAACGGCCGGCGGTGTATCCACGCTACGAAATAGAGGAGCCCGCGGTCGTCTCAATGGCCTTGGGAACATCTTGTGACCTGATTCAGTCCGCTGAAGAAGCATTAACGAGGGGCCTGCGGACCAGACCTATAATCGGGTCCAGATGACTCTGCCCAACAGCAAGATTGGATCTCATCTCACGGCAGCGGCATATGAAATGGAGCCCAAGCCGCACAGACTTAGGACCCAAAGGCACTTAGAAGAGGATGATGTTATGCCACACCGCTGCAGAAAATCAAATGCACAGCGGCATGAAGCTAATGCGGGGAATGCGGCATGGAGACAGTGGGCGTGTGCTCGTGGTATGTATCAGCAGGATTAGTGAGTGGCAGCCGGAATTCAAAGCAGCTAGTGTTTGTGGCATCACACAGACTCCATGGATGGTGTTGTTAGTGACGCACAGGCTAAACCCGGCCGAAAGGGAATGATGGGCGCTGTGCCACGCTGGGGCTACCAGAAACCGGTGGCTTTTGATAGGACCTGTCGTACCCAATGCCTGTACATGGACGAGGATACTCGTAAAACGTACTGTAGCCGCAGGACTCGTGGTTTGAAGCTGTGTAGTTCCGTCGGATATCGGATTGCATCTGGTCTAGGTAGGGACTTGCAGCACCGCGGACCCGTCTCTCATCTCCCGCTGTTTGCAAGTAAGTATAGTATGCAGTACCTTCAGATGAACTTCAAATATACTCAGTTGTCACACTGCAGTAATGAATGGATGATATAATCAAGGGCTTTGATTAGAAGTCTGGACGATCTCCGAGCTCTGATGGAGCTGCGAGGTTGATTTTGCTTCTGTTGCGGCCGTCGGCCATGGATCGCAGCTGTTTCGGTACAACTTTCTGAGAGGTGTCTAACGGGTCTGGGTAGGCGGTGGCAGAAGCTGGAGCCTACTTCTGGAAGGCGGTGGGTCCATGGCAAAGAGTGGGGCAAACAGCCCTGTCTGGCGTCTGGAGCGTCTAGACCCCCCAAATAGCTCTCAAGCTGTGTTCTACAGTAACTACGGAGCACAGTGCTAATTGGGGACTAGGCCCGGAATTGGCAGTATTTTGCATTTGCTCCTTACGCGTACCTTGTTTGAGAATGGATGGACGCTGGTAAGAATCTGCGCTGAGAGGAAGATGCCGTCGATATACCCCCCCAGGAATCGCGGAACTTGCCTCCTTCACTCCCTAAACTCTGGTATTATTCCCTTGAGCTACTCCCGCCAGACGAGATTTCGCCATGATCGGCTGGGACATCCATGCTAAGTCTACTCACCAAGGTCCAGTCCAGCAGCGCTACCTAGGGACCTACCTAGTAGTACTATAAGGCACCTGTAGCCCCCAAGCTGGTACGAGTACTTACTCCGAACGCCCTCTGGTCTACAATGATACCATACTGTGCATCGCCGTTACTTCCTAAATCAGATGTCCGGTCGCAGCCAATCAGAGCTCCCAATTGACATGACTAAGGCTTTCTGAGGCTTGAGCCGAAAGGCGCCCGGCACGGAAGTCGCAACTCTGCTCCACGCTAGGACCAGGACTTGCCAGGCTACCGACTTCCTAAGACGGCTAGCCACATCTTGGACAGCTGTCGCGGAGCTTCTGCCCGCCTCGAACTGCTTAATAATTGCGCTTAGTTCGTCTGCATGTGGCCTAGCGACGCCGCATTATCTAATCACGCCGGCAAGCCCGTGGTCTGTGTACGAGTACCAGTATCAACGAGTGGCTGCCTGCGAGCAATGGGCAAATATGTACCAGCTACTCTATGAGCATAGAGTGGTGTGAAACTGGCTGATGGCTCTAACACGTGGCTGGTGGTTGAAGCGTGATTACATTGATGTACTACCGAGTATCTAGTCTTCGCTTCGGTTGGTTTTTGGGGGCTGCTGAGTTAGTTAGTTACTAGGTAGTGATGGTTGTTGAGAGACGACGTCAGAAACGGGCTGCTGCTTCGTAATCAATCCAGCTACGGTTAAGGCGCAATTCTGGCGGCTCAGCAGGTCAACAGCCGCCAGACGGGGATGGAGAAGAAAGGAAAACCGACTCCGTACCCCGAGTTTCTCAACATTCCACAGTCAGTTCAGTTGTTCCATTTTGTTACTGACACACCACGGCACAACCTTGTAACCTAAACTTCACAACCTCACAATTCTTACGAGTTACTGTACTCGTTCACTCTCACAGAAGACACTTGCAAGGGACCACCTTGCTCGAACAGCAGCTCCATCATCATCTGTACTGTACTGTAGGGCTGTTACCGAGTCCAGGCGCCAAGCATCTGTCTGCACTTGGACTGTCCAGCTCCACGGCCCCTGACCTGACCTGCTTCTGCTTGACCCCCCCAGAAACGAAACCCTGCGTCGGATCCATCCATCCCATCCACCTTGTACTGTAAGCGCAAGCACAAACCTGCGGCCTTCTTTGCGGTGCGGAGCGGTACGTGCGGCTCGTCAGCGAGATTCCGCCCTCTCCAACTAACTGCAGCTGGGGCATCTTCTCTGCTCTGCCCTGCCACCCTCACCGAGCCTGTTACCTGTTACCGGACGAACGCGGATGAAATAGTCCTTGTCCGGGCTATACAAAATAGTATTACTATTAGTATATTCCTGTCTTGTGCCCCGCGCCGTTTTCTGAACCCCGACGTCACGACCAATCTCTCCAATCTTGCCTTGTTTTCTCCGCTGGATTATTCTTTCACCACTATACATTCTCCGTAGCCTCGACTAATCACCCACCCACGAATACGACGCCCGATTGCACCGCATAGCACAGCACCTCACAACACAGCTCACAGCACAGCATGAGTCGCCTGTCTCGGGCTGAGGGCCGGTCCCCCTTGCCGTCGCTGCAGAGCGAAATCTCGATTCTCAATGCCGAAAAGTATGGCGAGGAGCCCAGACAAGTCAATGGCAAGCGCTCGCCAGAGTCGGATCATGACGAGGACGATGCCGTGCAGAAGAAGCGCTCCAGAGGCCGTCCGCGGCTCGACACCAAGGACGAGACAGCCGCCGATGTGAGTAACGAAGCTTGGCAGACAATTCCACAACCATCATGATTCATCATCACTACCGCCCTCACAAGCACGTGCATGAGCACTTTCACCATCACTATCAATGGCACTGTCTTCTTCTTCACCACGTCCTCTTTTACCGCCCCCCTCTCTCTAGGCATGCGCACTTCCAGGCATATGAGTTGGTGCAATGTAATCTAACCTCTTCACCTTACCGCAGCGCCGTCGAACCCAGATTCGCCTTGCTCAGCGAGCATACAGACACCGCAAAGACACTGCCATC
Organism: Trichoderma endophyticum; assembly: GCA_035079535.1. Classification (NCBI taxonomy): domain Eukaryota; kingdom Fungi; phylum Ascomycota; class Sordariomycetes; order Hypocreales; family Hypocreaceae; genus Trichoderma; species Trichoderma endophyticum. Next base: position 658,597 of record JAPMIQ010000012.1, read on the forward strand.
ACCACCCTCGAGCAAAAAGTCAAGGATCTCGAGGCCTCAAATGAGGCCATGAGCAAGGAGTTTACCAAGTTCTACGACATCATCCTGGCCGAAGGCATCTTTGACATTGCCCCTCATGCCGCCCCTCGCCTCAGACTCATCGCCGACAGGCTCCTCCGCATCTCCAGCATGGTGGGAACCAGCAGCATCACCTCACCAGACAGCGACGAATCCATTGTGGCCAAACCTGGAGCCGGCCGCAAGGGAGCCAACGACATCGCCATGAGCCTCGGCTCCCAGAGCAGCATTCTCGAACCGGAAATCACGGCTTCTACCTTCTCTACCTCCCAGCACCAGCATCCGGCTGCTTTCAACTACGAAGTCATCGCCTCGGCCACGCCAAACAATGCCAGCTTCCCATCCTTCTCCCTCGATGCAACCTCCTCACAGCCCCAGAGCGGCAGCTATCTGGGCAACTCCATCGCCAGCCCTTCGCCCTACCCCCGACTCTCACCACCGGCGCCATTCGGCTTTAGTGAGCGCTCTTTCAGCAAGAGATTGCAGCGGACGACCCTTGAGCGCGGTCTCAGACTAGCCACAATGAAAAACCCGCCCCCTGAGCAGTATGCAACTGTTTTCGGCTTCTGCTTACTGTTTGAATCCCGAGAATCCATTATCCGGAGATTGGCCGCTGGGCTGAAAAAGGCTCAGAGCGAGGTCATGGACTGGAAGCTGTCGACATCTGATCAATTTGGATTCTTGGACAGTGCTTTTTCATCGGGTGGCTCGGATGACTTGGGCCATGCGCTACTTTCCTTGGGCAAATCGAATAGTGCCTTTTCTGGCCTGACGTCGGCATTTAACCAACAGTCTTCGACTGGTTCTGATGAGCGAACGGAGCAGCGGATACGGATGATTTGCCAGAACTTTGAGGGCGAATTCTTCACAGCTGATGAAGTAGAGTTGTTCCTGCGCAGGCTTGGCTTGAGTATTCCTCCCAACGTCGACTATCTCGAAACAGAATTAGATCTCAACGACCTCCAAGCCGCCGACGATGCCAGCACAAAAAGCCACTTTGCCAGCATCGGATTGTCCCCCGGCAGCTCAGGCCTGGGCAATGGGGGCGGCATCCACAGCAACATGTGGCAGATGAACGCCTCTTCGATTGGCGATTTCGGAAGTTCTCTACGAGGGGACTCATCAGAAGGTCAGAGCAGTAAAATGACAGAGTTTGGAGACGAATCTGACCCGAATGGAGGATTAGTCGCGTTTATGAACAGTCACGACTTCGGCCAGATGTGGTCGACGGGATCTAGCTGGCCAAAGACGAAGGTTTCCGTCGACATTCGCAGGCTGATAGAAGGTATGCTAATCTTTGTGCCTAAACTTGTTTATCTCCTGATTTCAGATTACTGACATGTATTAGAACTGGTTGGTCGGTCAGTCTGTCTTGGCAGGGTACCGGGTGTGCGACCCAAGGACGTGATCAAATCCGTGAAGATTGCGGCGGGACTGTCAACCTCTAGCGCACCGTGATCAACTCGAAACACCACATCTTGACTTGCAACGTGCAAAGAGTTACACGCCATTATATTATCGGACCGGAAAAGAAGATTTTAGAGACAGAGGCTTTGTTACTGATTTTCACGGTAAACAAGGAGGGCAGGAAAACGCATCTGGGGCAATGATTCAAGCCCATTGATTGATTCTTGGAGCAACGGGAGTTACAAAGGATATATACCACGGAAGTCCAGGGCTAACGGACTCCTTGTCTGCACCGGCGGAAAGCGTGTTGATATTTTTTATTGACTTAATTGGGGATTTTACATGGCAGCATTCGTTTCATTTGACATGGGGATAAACCATCTTTTTGATCATTTGGTTCACGAAACACGAATATATAATGTTTTACATGGACGAGGGCGTCCTTTTCTCTCTCTTTATTTTCTCTGATGAAATGTCTATCTGATGTGCAATGATATAAGAAGGGGTATTTGGATGGACTGGTACAAGGCATGATTGAAATGAGCATCTGTTAAGATAAGCAATTGTAAAAATAAGAGGCCTTGTTCCCACGGAAATTGTCAAATCCATTAATCTTACGATGAAAAACATGCCTTGATTTGGCCGAGAGAAAAGCATCCATTCCGAAGCCGAAGCCGGCTATCGCGGTGGGTTGAGTAAGGATGCCCGATTAGGCAGGTGATCCGCCCAGACGGTAGGATAATGTGGAGGCGGTATTTCAACTCCGCTTGTTCAACCTCTTATCAAGATGGTGTAGATGAGCGCCTTTTGCTTCAATTTTGCAGTAGATTCCATCTGAGTTATTAATATTTTGCGACATGTTCATCGTGTCATTTCATTGCTCTAAGAGTGCTCTTTAAGATAGTCTTCATTTGAATTCCCTCTGCTCTCCATAGCCCGGAAGCCTTATCTCTCCTTTCTCTCACCATGGAGTACAGACAACAACTCTCCGTCTCAGACTCCCAAATCAAGATCCAGCCTCGCCTCATCATCCACGGCGGCGCGGGAAACATTCTTCGCAGCAATTTTCCCGCGGACAAATATGCCGCCTACCGATCCTCTCTTCTCTCCATCGTGAGTTTTCCCATCAATCTCTCCCAATCAAACCCATATAATATTCTTCTAAAGGCTGATACAATGAGATATAAAAGGTCTCCAAAACGCGAGACTACATAAATTCTCCCACACACAGCGAAAAACACTTAAGCAACAACCACCCCTCTGCCCTAGAAATCGCCACCCATGCCGTCGCCCAACTAGAAGACAACCCTCTCTTCAACAGCGGCCACGGCGCAGTCTTCACGCGCGACGGCATCAACGAGCTGGAAGCCTCCGTAATGGTCTCGCGGGGCTTTAAAAAGCGCGGCGTAGGCGTCATGGGGCTGCGGAGAGTGCGTAACCCGATTCTTTTGGCGAGGAAGATGCTTGAGCACGGGGAGCGGGATCTTGCGCCTGCGGGATCTGTGCCGTCAACCTCATCAACTTCTTCTCTGCTGCCGGATATGGATGTTGATGAGAGTGGGAATGGGGGGTTGAATGTTCCGTCTGCGCAGGGACATACCCAGCTTCATGGCCAGACAGCAGAGCAATTAGCCCAAATGTACGGCCTGGAAATGGTCGACCCGAAATACTTTTTCACGCAACAGCGCTGGGACGAACATGTCCGTGCATTGGAGCGCGAGCAAAACGGACTGAGCTCGGGGACGTGGCATGCGGAGGAGTATCTCCCGCAGGGAACGTGCGGAGCGGTTGCTTTGGATGCAGAAGGCGTGATTTGCGCTGCTACGAGTACAGGCGGGATGACGAACAAGTTGACAGGTCGGATTGGCGACACGCCTGTCGTCGGAGCTGGATTCTGGGCTGAGGAGTGGGATGAAGAGGGTTTGGAGGGGCTTGTTGAGGGGGCGAGGCCTGGAGTGAGCTTTGTTGGGCCGTTGAAGGGGTTGCTTGCGGATTGTTTCCCTACGCCGTGGATGTATTCGCCCGCTGGGCAGTTTGCGCCCTCATCTTCGACACGATGTATGGGGTTTTCGGGGACAGGGAACGGCGATTCATTCCTGCGTGTCAATGCTGTGCGTACTGTCGCGGCCATTGCGCGATACAAACCTGTTGCCGGAAATAAGGCATTGGCGAGAGTTGCCGGTCCGAGGGGCGAGTTGCAGAAGAGCGCGGGAGATCGATGGGGCCGGACGGGAGAGGGCGAGGGCGGGATAATTGGTATTGAGTGTGTCTTGGAGCGGGATGAAGATGGTGGTGTTGTGGGCGTTCGGTCGGAAGTGTTGATGGAGTATAACTGCGGTGGTATGTATCGGGCTTGGATTGATGATGATGGGGAGGCGGTGATGAGTATCTGGTCGAATGGATCTGCAGACGAGCTGTGAGTTTGGAAGATCAACATGTGCCCAGTAATAAATATAGAGATTTAGATGAGAGCGCAATCAAGTGCAGTTGTTCAAGGGGCCTCATTGCCCCGACTTCATTTCATATTTGGATTACAGCATCCACCGGCCTTGTTTCCAAAAGGCACAGCTATAAACAGAGCAGCGTGTCCTCCACCACGCTGGCTCTTCTTTTTATATATTCGTACATTGTGAAAAAGACTCACATCCACTAGTTTCCCAGCCCCCGCGTAGATGTTTTTCTTTTTCTTCGATTTCTCGTCTTTTTCGCGGACCCAGAGTTTCCCTCCTTTCCCTATATCTATAATTCACGGAAAACGCCAGTGCGATGCGGTTTTGCAGATTATCCATAGATATTGGTAGATGTTTGGAGATTGATTCTCCCCTCCATTCTTCTCTCCCTTTTCCTCTTCGTTCGTGTTCGAGCAGAATTTTCCATCCATGTGTAGCTTCTGACGCCGCAGAGTCAACATGGAGAGAAAAATAATAATAATTGGTGCGGTAAAAGTTCGAAAAAAGGCCAAGACCAGTAAAGTGGAATAAAAGACAAGACTCAAGTAAAAAAAAGCAGAGTTGAGAGAGGCATAATATCGATTCGGGTTTTTCGTTTCGTTTCGGTCATCCTTTTTCTGCTTTCCACCTCACAACGCCTGGACTTCAGAGTTGGGCGGCGGCTGGGGCATCTCCAGCTTAGTTGACCCAGACATCATCTTTCCAAAGGCGATACCGACACCCTCGATGACGGCTAGCAGGACTGCGCAGCCAATGGCATTGTTTCGGGCGGCCTTGACACCACCACGGAAGGCAAGGGAGCCGCCGGTGAAGAAACCCGCACTGCACAAGGTTTTTTTGTTAGCAACTCCAGTTTCACCCATATGCTCGCCGGTGTCAACGGATGCAATGCTCACATGATGGCGTTGTAAGGATCCTCCTTCTTTCGGATGCCCTTGACGGCGCAGTCAAAGGTCGAGAAGAGACCGCCCCAGACGCCAAAGTTGCCGCCCAGGACGGGAGCTCGCATCTTGACGGCGGTGATGGCACCGATGCGGCGCTCGCCGTAGGGAGAGTTTCGGAAGCCCTTGATGCCGTGCCAGATGGTTCCGCCAATGGCCTGCAGATCAAACAATCAAAAGACAGTCAGCCCGCCATGACAACCCAAAATCTTGCGTCGATGACAACCTGTGGTGCCAATGTGGGGGGAGGGAGGGGAGAGAGAGAGAGAGGCTTTATCAACATACACCCATGGCGAATGCACCGCCAAAGTCATTGAGAATGACAAAGGGACAAGGGTCGCGTCCGTGATCCATGGCTGTGGGAGAGAATCGAGTCGAAGGAGGGAGTTGGGCGAATCGGGGTCGATGATGTCGTTGCTTTTGGTGGTGAGGAAAAAAAAGTCGGTTTGCGCTGGCTGAGCCGGGATTTGGATTTTTGGAAATCTAGAAATTTCGGGCCGCGGCGCCTGTTCCGTTTTCGCAAAGGCCCAATGAATGGAGTGGCGGAATTTTGCGTTCCGTTTCGGTAACGGGGGTCACATGATCCGTTTGATACGGAAGGGTGAACGTTTGGAACGGGGCTGAACTCAGTACAAGCGAATTGGTACAACGTTCAAGACAGTCAATCTTTCATGCATGTAGCATAAGTGACTGAAGCAATCTAACCAGTTGTCACGGCTATTCTCATAGTAACAGCTGCATATACAGGCCTGGAATTTGGAATCGACGCCATACAATATAAGCACTGTGATGTTACCTACTTGGGTAGGTCCATGTATACAAGTATACTTTAGACCTTCGAGAACTCCAAGATTTGCCTCTATTATTGCCAACTTGGGGATCTCCCGTCTCACAGGTCCAAATAAGCGGGCGACTCTCTTGCTGCTAAGTAGTACCAACTCACTCCGTCCTCGTCAAACAAATGCAGCCCTATGCAGCTAACCCAGATCATTTAATATCATCATCCAGACGCATCGTTACAATTCCTGCATGTGTCGCATCCATCCCCCCAAACTACCTAGCTGCAGACACTCCAAAGACTAACGGCTTCGGCTCTCCGCGCGGGCTTCGGCTTCAAAACTCCACACACTTAGACTTACATCCCACATAGATAACACCCAAGATCCGAGCAACAAACAGTCCACGCAATTCAACGTGGCCATTTCGCACCCATTAACCATCTTTGGCTCGCCGTTGGGTCGACTGCAAAAAAAACTGCGAGTGGTTCTGGAGCCCATTTCCATCAATCATATGCTCCGTTGTACCGGATTTGGCATTTCGGTCCCAACGTGGACCAACATGCGTGACGCCGGACATGCGCGGCGCCCCGGCGTCTTTCCCGAATAGGGCTCGCCGGAGAAGAACAAAGGATCCTCACGAAAAAAGTCCAAAGTCGAATAGCTTCGATGGATTGCCATGTATCCGTATGAGTAACGGCATTAGTACCCGTAACTCGCATATAAGATAGTAGTCAAACCTCCTTGTAATTGTAGTTCTTGTTGTCTTCCATCTCAAATCCCAAAAGGTCATTCTACCTCTGCCCATCTCATCATGCCTCTCACAGTCCGCCCAGCCGCAGAGTCAGACCTCCCTCGCTCCATCGCCATCGAAAGGCGAGCCTATGGCCCCAACAAAACGTCTCCCATCTTCTTCCCCGGTGAGGGTATGAAGCTTGAGGACCGCATCGCCATCATGACGACGCGCATCAAAGAGGAGCCCGCCACCCAGTGCATCAAAGTCGTCGACACCGAGCTCGAGGCAAAGGGCGAGGAGGCCATGATTGCCTTCTCCATGTGGTTCATCTGGTCCGGAGACCTGAGACCAAGCTTTCCGAAGCGCCAGTGGGGGGCGGGCACCAACCTGGAGGCGTGCGAAGCGTTTTTCGGCGAGATGGACCGGAGATGGTGGGCGAGGTTTGAGGGAAAGCCGCACGTTTGTAAGTTTAAGAACTCACCCTTATTCGAAACTGTCCAACTTTTGTAAGACAAGACATTGAACTATCAACTCACTCATTATGACCGTCAGATCTCAAGCTTCTTCACACCGACCCCGACCACCAGAAACGGGGTGCCGGCGGCCAGTGTCTCAAGTGGGGAACCGCAGAGGCCGACAGGCTCGGGCTCGTGTCGTATCTCGAGGCGTCTGAGGAGGGACGGCCGCTGTATGAAAAGTACGGCTTCAAGGAGGTGGACAGGATTGTCGTGGACCTGACGAAATGGGGCGGCACGGAGCCTGCCATTGCTTATTTGATGCTTCGCCAGCCGGTGCTGAACTAAAACTTTTGTTTATTTTTTTTTTTTTTTGTTTAATCTACTAGTTTGGGTGGCATGATTTATGATATCTTTATTTGGTTGTTGTTTTATCACGTTATGTTTTGTTGTGGTTTGGGGAGTGAATTGACACTCATTCAGTCAGTCATCCGCCCTTTGTTCAATACCAATGCACCTTCAACACCACGCTTCAACAGTCACCGCCATTATGAGTAACGGCATAATAACGATAAAATTCATTTCCTCAGCTTCAACTGCTACTTTATTTCCTCATTATCGTGAATGCGCCACACCCTGCACACGCGACGCCAAAACAGCCGTGACTGCACACAACCGAAGCTTTCTCTCGCCGATGAGTCAGTGAGGCTGAATCTGGGGGAAGTCACAGCTTCGCAAAGCCACAACAGCGCAGCTATCCAATAAAAATCATGCTCGGAAGTTTCCAATGAACAAACTCAAGAGATGTAAAGTATAAGCCATAAACAATCCAGGAGAAATATAAAGCTCGAAATTCCTCTGAAATCTCTTTGCCTTTTTCAGCACTCTCTCACTCTCAACACACAAGCAAGCACAAGCACAGCTCAGCAAAAATGTCAGAATCATCAAAGCAAACTCGACCTCTCTACTTCTGGAGAGAAACAGATCCCAAAACAGGCTGGCTCTCACAATGGTACTTTTGCCCCTTCAAAGACGACAAGAACCCAGCCATCGTCTACGAAACCGCCGAACAGTAAGCATCATCCTCATCAACTTCCCCCCATCAACACATTATCAGACTAGCTAATATGTGTCCATCAGTTACATGATGTATCAAAAAGCAATCCTCTTCAACGACCACTCCTCCGCAACAAAAATCCTCAAACGAGGCCTCCACCCACGCAAAATCAAAGCCCTCGGGCGTAAAGTCACAAATTTCTCCGAGGAAACCTGGAACTCCCACCGCGAAGCCATCGTGCGACAAGGCAACTATCTAAAATTCACTAATGCTGTGACAGAAGAGGGCTTTTATCTTGGTGCAACAGGGGATGTTCCGCTTGTTGGGTCGTCTTTGAAAGAGACGCTGTTGGCGACGGGGGAGAGGGAGCTTGTGGAGGCGAGTCCCTTTGATTCCGTTTGGGGGGTTGGGTTTAAAGAGGCGGATGCGGATGTGAGTAGAGAGTATTGGGGGTTGAATCTTTTGGGTAAGGCGTTGATGGAGGTGAGGGATATGCTTAGGGAGGAGAAGCAGGAGAATCGTGGTTGAATCTGACAGGACGAGGGGATTCATCAACCATTTGAGCAGGCACAACGATTTTCACTTTTAGCTTATGAAGACTAGATTGAACGACCAAAGATACAGGCAGATTCAAATAGACAGAAACATCTTTCCAATGCCGTGAATCGCCTTTTTGTCCATTTGATGATTATGTCTATATGTCTATATCCCAACCTCTCGCCCACCCTCCCCTCCTCATATCATCATCGTACATGTCAAAGCGCCTCCTCTAGGCGCCAATAATAGAGCGGTGTTTTCATCCTGGCATGCTGTTCCCATGCCCCCATATCCCTTTTTTCCTCCCAATTTTTTTTGTCTCGTTTGTCCCTTGGATATACATCTTCCACATGCTTTGATGACATAATAATACATAATTAACACAGATCAACAAGGCTCATTCGCCAAGGATCACTCCCATGCTCCCAGACGCCGTGAATCATACAAGAAACGAGTACAAGTCATGCTTTCTTTTTTTTCTTTTTCTCTCTTCTTTAGACCCAATCTCTTCCACTCTTCTGCATCTCAATCAGACGCCATCCCCTAGTCTCTGGGTTGTTGACATCTTCTGGAACTCTGGTGATACCAATGGCGTATGTGACCTGCTGCACCTTGTCCTCCATACCGGCAGCCAACTCATTGGTCTTGGCATTGCGGTAAACGTGGACCTCTTGGGTTCGGCAGGTGATGATGAAGACGGGAATTTCACCAGGATCCAGCATACGGGCCTTTAGGATGTCGACATTCCTGATATCCAAGATACGGCCATCCGACTTCATGCCTGCCTGGAGGTATTGCTTCGTGAGAGCCTCGTAGACCGAGAACTGGGCGGCTGAGAGCCACTGCTTCAGCACCTCTGTGTCTCCCTTGACGTAGGCGTCCAGCACCTCGGGGAGAATGTACTCGCGCAGCTCCTGCAGGAAAGGCTCGCTCTGAAACATTGGGTCCATTTGACGGAACTTCTTGATGACCATGGCCGTCTCGTTCTCGGCAAAGAAGCCGCCAATCGTGTCGGTGATGCTTCGGGCCGTCGAGATGAGGGGGTTTTCTGACTCCTCGTATTTGCCCTTCATGCTAAAGACGCCCTGCACAAACTTGTTGCTGTCGCGGAAGTCTCTCCAGGCTTCTTTCCAAGCTGCATCCTTGTGCAAAGTGACGTTGGTGCCGGCGCTGGTGACGCGTTGATTAGAAACTCGTTTCGCTAGCCATAGCGGTTGGATAGTGGTATAGACTTACTTGGGATCCTCCTGAAGGACTTCATCTCCGCCACGTTCTTTTGCCATCTGCTCTCTTCTCCTCTTACGCTCCTCCTTCTCGACCCAACCACCATACCTAGAAGAGCTGCCATCATCAATGACATTCTTGACGTTCTTGTAGGCTTCGGTGTCTCGGATGGGCTTTGTGGCCTTGTCCACGGCGTCGCCAGTGACGTTGGCGGCCTTTCGCACACCCTTCATGACGGATGTGTCCCAGGTCCATGCCGCGCCCTTTCCAATGGCTGTAGCGGTGGTCTTTGCGACTTTGGACGTGGTTTCTGAAATGGCGCCGGTGGATTTCTCGTAGGCCTCTCGAGCTCGTCGAACTGATTCGCTCTCGGCAAACTGGTTTGCGGACGCAGCAATTTGCTTGGTCGACTCGTTCCACTCTTGGGACTTTTGAAGCTCAGTGTTCATCGTCTCCATGAACACCTGCCAGGGAGTCTTGTCGCCATGCGGCGGGGGCGGAGGAAGATCCTCCTTCTTTTCCTGTTCCTTGCCCTCTTCCTTGCCGTCCTCCTTGGCTTCCTCCTTACCATCGGCCTTTTCTTCGGACTCCTTGGTCGGTTCTTCCTCAACCTTGGTCTTTGGCTCAGTCTTTTCCTCGGCAACCTTTGCCTCGGCCTTTGGCTTCTCCTCTTGGAGCCTCCGGCCGCTTACATGCAAGAGCCGGGATTGTGAGGCAACTGAAGGAATTCGCAGTTCGGCAGGAAGAAAGCTAGATCTCAACGGCATCGACAGCGCAGCGGGAAGCGCCGCACGCTCGAGGCTCGCGGCATTCCGGACAGGCTTCTGCGCAAGCTGAGAAACTAACCGAGTGTATGCGGCGGGACATCGGCCATAGGCGGGGGCAAAACGAACAGATGCCCTCGAGAGAGCATTTTCCGAATTGGCAGCGCTGCGGGCAAGGGAGTTCATTTTTCTGAGCAAGTAAAAAAAATCACAAGCAGAAAAAAGAAAAAAGAAAAAAGAATCTGCAAGTGGCTGCAGCACTTGGACAGAGCGGCGGGGAGAGGAGGATGGAAATGCGGGAGGATTTGGCTCATGTGCGGACTGGAAATTTTGGTTTCGCGATGTCGGCTGGCGGCGGAAAGGCAGGCGGACAGCCGGGTGAATGCCGGCACAATCCCACTTTGCCGCCACTACGGCCGCGGCCATTCCGATAGCGTACGAAAATTCAAGATGCTGTTGATTGAGCTGATTTGACGACAAGTTCAATTCGCAGCAACAGAAGCGGCGCAGACAGCATGAGCTCATCACTGAGGAGCTGCGTTGCGGCCCGGCCGCTGACTCGCATTTCGCAGACGGTCGCATCACGGAACGGCATCCAGAGCGTCCGGTGTCTGTCCCAGACGAGCGCACGATGGGAGGATTCGAAAGATGCAAAGCCAGAACCACCCAAGGCGGTGCCCCCAAAGCCTCGAACCGAGTCGCTCCTCGACAGCATCTACAGCATTACCCAAGCGCCAAACAGCCGATCCGCGCAGTCCAACCCCATGGGAAGCCTCTCCCAAAGCATGGTCTTCCAGGCCCTCAGCAAGTCCAACATCGACACCAGCGTCCTGTCAGGCGGTCCCTCGCAGGCGGCGCAGAAGAAGGAGGATGAATTGGAGCCATTCCATTTCCACGTCTACTCGCACAAGCACAACACTCACATTACATGCACAAAGCCCAATCGGGAACCCATCATCTCCATGTCATGCGGCAACATTGGCTTCAGGAAATCACGGCGAGGCACCTTCGATTCGGCCTACTCTTTGACAAAGTACGTTTTGGAGCGATTGATTCACACGGGATGGCCAATGAAGATCCAGCGTCTCGAGCTGGTCCTCCGAGGGTTTGGTCAGGGCAGAGAGGCTGCCGTCAAGGTGCTGATGAGCCCGGAAGGCAAGGTGTTGCGGGACAAGATTGTGCGGGTTGCGGATTCAACAAGGATCAAGTTTGCAGGAACAAGGAGCGAGAAGCCAAGACGCTTGTAGATGCTCGGTTGCATCAGCTATATGATGACATGCTGCCGAATGTACCATATCTTGTACAAACTATACCAAAGAAGAATGAACAAAAAAAAAGACAACAGAAATGAACCACCCAAACTAGGCTGCAGTCGCAAACCGTAACGACATCAAACTCATGACATGAAACTCCTGACCCTCATGAAATATAATGGTATCGTTCCGACCCAATAGCCTGCAAATGTTAGGAAAACGAAGGGAAGGCCTGAGCCATAAACGCCAATCTGATCTGCCCATCAACAAAAATAAAAAATAAAAAATGACAACAAAGATAATGCTCCCTAGACAGAGCCATTATCACGGCCGAATAGCCCTCTCTGCGGCTGGAAGCTGTCTGCCTGATGTGTCCCGAAGGATCTGCTTCCCCTTGCCGTTGCCTCCTCTGCGGCGCTCGTCGTCGCTGTTCCACTCGTTGTCACGTTCCGAGAGAAGATGCGGCCTCGTCTGCCCCAGCATGCGCGACCCCTCATCCGCATGCTCATCATCGTCCTCATCATCAACAAGCTCGCCATCTGCGCTTATGTACTCTGGAGGCTCGATCCAATCCCTCGGCACAACGCAAGGCAGTGCGACTCCAATGCTCGCGGCTCGATTCAGCCACCCGGGGCCCGCATCTCCCGTCAGCTTCTTGCACAGATATGACGTAAAATGGTTGCAGTTTTTTGTGAGCAGGTTGTACGAAGTCCCGAGGAACTCTTCCGAAGCGTCTCGCAGAGCAGCATCGATTTCTTCCGACGTGGCAAGCGTGAAGCCGTGCAGAATCTCGCACTTGAAGGTGCCTCCCGGAGGCTCAGTCCTGGGCTTTGTCCAATACACTCCGGTGACTCCGCGCCTATCGTGGCCGCCATACGCGTATTCTCGACCGTTGATGACCACTCCCGAGTGAAGCAGAGATGCCCCTATTGTCCACAACACAGAGGCGACTCTTCCGGGCTATTGAAGTCGAGCATGCGTTAGCAATCGGAGCACTCGATGGCTTATCAGAGCAGAGCTATTGCACAACGAAGAGCTGTGGCGAAAAGCCCAGCGTTGGGGTTGTAGGTGGACTTACCGGTAAAAGGTCATAGACGTGGATCTTGATCTCCGTCTTTTGCAGCGACAGCGTCGACCTATGTCTGCTGGTGCGCTGGCCAGAGTGATGATGTTGTTGCGAAGGCATTGCGACTGTAGTTGTGGTTGCGACTGCGATTGCGATGCGGAGAGGGAAATGGAGGATGGAGGATGGAGATGAAGATAGTCTGTGTCTCGCGTGTAAGTCGTGAAACAATGCGGGGATTCGGGTTTAAAGAGACAAGATAAAGAAGTGCAGAAACAAAGAACAGTGGCGAGAACAAGAGCAGCACGTAAGAATGAAGACGGCGTAAGAGTTCCAATCTCAGCTTTGGTGGTGACGATTGTGTCGAAGGTGAGGTTGAACGGTTGAGATGGGTGAGATGGATCAAATTGCTTACGTCGGCTCCCCAGAGCTGGAGATGCCCTGTAAAGAAGAAACTCAGTACTACTCCATACAGGCCCCGGGGCGGCCAATAGTGCCCGGTTCAATAGCTCTTCAATAGCGACGCAGCGCCTCTCAGCTCAATCGCTTCCGGCAGCGCCGCAATGCCGAACAGCTCCAGCAGTGGATTCTGCCTGCCCTATGACGCATGCCCTGACTAAGACCCGGGAAAATCTAGCGCCGAGCCCGACCTGAGCTTCAGCTAAAGCCCAAGCAATGTGGGGTCAATGCTCAAATTTCATTCTCACCATCTCCCCTCCTCTCCAGGAAAAAAAAAATTATAAAAAAGAAGGCAAAAAAGGGCCAGCTTCCATCTGCGCCCCGTTGCTCTTCCAGCGTCCGATATTCTCTCACGTCGGTCGCTCCAGGCTTGCAATAGCCCGACGGCCACATTGGCGCCCTCCGTCGCGTCCTCAGCCTCGTTTTTGGCTTCTCTTCTCTTCGTTTCTCCATCGCGCGCAGCAAGGTCTGCAGCCCTTGGACCGTTTCCGCCCTCTCGACTCCTTGTCCCCTTTATCCCCTCCCGTCACTACGCAAAATCAAGAAAGATGCCTCCCAAGAAGGCCGTTGTCGAGGAGAAGATTCCTCTGGGAAGGCCCGGCAACAACTTGAAGAGTGGCATTGTGAGCAATTACTCTCTGGCCCAGCCCTAGTGGCTGCCTGCCCCTCCTCTGCTATGCGAGTGCTTCAGATTTCCTAACACGTCGTCCGCTCTCCAGGTCGGCCTCGCCAACGTCGGCAAATCTACCCTCTTCCAGGCCATCACAAAGTGCAACCTTGGCAACCCAGCTGTATGAAGCCCCCCGCCCGTCTTTCTTCATCCGGGGTGCTGACAGCCTGAAGAACTTTCCCTATGCCACCATTGATCCCGAAGAAGCTCGTGTCATCGTCCCCGACGAGCGATTCGACTGGCTCGTTGAGAAATACAAGCCCAAGTCCGTCGTCCCCGCCAACTTGACCATCTATGATATTGCCGGTCTCACTCGCGGATCTTCTACCGGAGCTGGTCTTGGAAACGCTTTCCTTTCCCACATCCGCGCTGTCGATGCCATCTTCCAGGTCGTCCGATGCTTCGACGATGCTGAGATTATCCACGTCGAGGGTGATGTCAACCCTACCCGTGATCTGGACATTATCAGCGAGGAGCTGAGACTCAAGGATATTGAGTTTGTCGAGAAGGCTCTCGAGAACCAGAAGAAGAAGACTCGCATGGGTGGCCAGAGTCTAGAGCTGAAGAAGGCTAAGATTGAACAGGAGATGATTGAGAAGGTCCTGGCCTGGCTTCAGGATGGCAAGGAAGTCCGCAAGGGTAACTGGACTCCCAAGGAGGTAAGCAAACTGTTTTTTGTTTTCTTTTTCGCGTCCAATTCCTGCAATTTCCCTGATGACAAAGGGCCTTGACGGCCTGACCAATATAAACCCAGCTCTTCGAATGTCCATGACATACTGAGAAGAAAATTATTCTGAACCCATTGCTTTGCAACTCTGTCGCGTTTACTTTAGCTTCTAAAGTGGTAGCCACAATGCTGACAGTTTCAATCAGATCGAGGTCATCAACCCTCTGTTCCTGTTGACAGCCAAGCCTGTCATCTACCTTGTCAACTTGTCTGAGAAGGACTATATCAGAAAGAAGAACAAGTACCTGCCCAAGGTTGCCGAGTGGATCAAGGAGCACGCCGAGGGCGACCCCATCATCCCCATCTCCGTCTCATTCGAGGAGCGCTTGACCCGCTTCGAGACTGAGGAGGAGGCCAAGGAGGAGCAGAAGAAGGTTGGCGCCGAGTCCGCTCTGCCCAAGCTGATTGTCCAGATGCGCAAGGCTCTGCAGCTGGGCAGCTTCTTCACAACCGGTGCCGACGAGGTCCGCCAGTGGACCATCCGCAACGGCACCAAGGCTCCTCAGGCTGCCGGTGTCATCCACGGCGACTTTGAGAAGACGTTTATCCAGGCCATTGTCTACAACTACAGCGCCATCAAGGAGCTCGGTGACGAAGCCGAGGTCAGAGCCAAGGGCAAGATTATGACCAAGGGCAAGGATTACGTCGTTGAGGATGGTGACATTATCCTCTTCAAGGCCGGTGCTGCCAAGGGTTAAATAGCGTCTCTACAGAGGAGTGTGTAGTGATTTCTTTTTATGTCCCTGGGTTAGGAAAATGAAAAAAAGTAAAATACCACCGCCTAAATTGTCATGTTGTGCTTTGCTCTCCTGTGATGTGTTTGCTTATGGCTCGTGAGCTATGGCTTGATTGACTCGGTTTACTAGTAGCTCTCAACCCTCTTCGCGAGAGGTCATCTGTTTAAATTTCTTCAATTATTTCCTTTTCATCATGTAGTGACTATGCCGGTTACTCTAGCTATGCCTAGACCATTCACTCATTCACTCATTCACTCATTCACTCATTCACTCATTCATTCATTCATTCACACAGTAGAGCAAATCATTGCAGAACCAATTTTTTGCCAGGCAAACAAACTCATCTGGCATTGAATTATAGGAAAACTTCAAAGAGTGTATGATTAAGTAGCTATCTACATATATATTGGAGTCATTTCATTCATAAATCCAAGAAACCAACAAAAGAAAGAAAGAGAGAAAGGAGAAAAATTACTGAAAATTACTAAAAACGGCGTCTTCACTCTGGAGGTTGCAACGAGGGGAGCAGAGTACGGAACCAGCCGCATAAAACATCTCTACAGAACCCCCCTCACAAACCACCATACTTGACGCCCCTCTTGCCCATCTCCTTCCTCCCGACGGGATCCTCAGGCCACACCCAGCCACGACTCCGCTTGGCCTCACGCTTCTCGGCCAGCTGGGGCTTAGGAATCCAGTTGTCGCGAGCCTTGGCTTTGCGCCGGGTGCCGTCGGCAGGAGCGCCAATCTCGGCCTTCCAGTGGGCGTGGCCGGCGGGCGTGTGGTCGCTGGCGAGTTGGCAGAGACCCCAGAGTGCGAAACAGGCAGTCAGGGGAATGCTGTCCGACGAGTCTAGCTCGGCATCGGAAGCAGCTGCGTTGAGCTGGACGGAGGTGATTTCCAAGTCACCGAAGAAGGGCGTTGACTCGGTGCCTGCGCGAACAAGGACAAGCTCAATCTCGGTGAGGATGAAGCCGTAGCGGCAACCATGCTCGCGCATCGCGTAGTGCAGGGCGGCGAGGCCTCGCAGGTAGTCAACACGCTTGATGTTACCCTCGGCGCGCATACCGGTGTTGAAGCGATCAAAGCTGCGGACCAGGCCGACTACTCTTGCCGTGGGCTTGCCACCGAAGATGGCAGCAGCGGTGGAAGACTCGCCCATGGCGTTGGCGACGAAGATGAGATCGTTGACACCTGATGCCGTCTTAGCTGGGACAGAGAGCTGCAGAGGGCGGTTGGAAGAAATGGCCAATGCAGAGTTGAGCTTGGGGAGGTAATACGAGGCGTAAATGCTGTGCAGGGCAGCCTCAGTCTCGGGGTGACGAGATGAGAAGGCGGGTGTCTGTAGCAGAGGAGCAGGCACAGGAGAGTGGAGCAGGGCAGATGCACCAGGGAGAGACAGGATGGCCGAGGCATTGAAGCTTGACCATGAAGAGACGCTGCGAACATCCCACCAGAAGTGCTTGATGGAAGGATCCCGAAGAGGAAAGGAGATGGTGCGGACCAGAGACGCAGCAGGGTTGGGACATGTTAGGTGATCCATGAGAGTGGTGGACGGCGCTGGCTCAGGAGTAGCAGCGGTGGCCAGACTCAAGGGTGATGGAGCACGAGGGAGGTAAGAGGGAAACATGTAGTCCGACTGTTGCGAGGCTGTGGTTGTGGCAGGCACAAAGGGCATCTGACGATAAGTTGGATAGCCATACTTGTCGATGGTGGCAGCGTCAAGGTTGAGACTTGTCCGGCGAGACGGCGGCAGGCTGTCATGGGCGAAGCTTGCAGGCGAGGCAAGGAGCGATGAAGGGAAAGCCGTGGGCTCATCCTGCGTCTGCGGGGGAGGCGTAGCAAAAGGTGAGATGTGAGCAAAGGCCATGTTGGCAACGGTCTCTGGGTTGGTGTAGCTGCGGGAGTGGCTTGTGCGGAAAGGCTTGGAAGCAGGGGGGGGCGGGGTGGACTGTTGATGGGCAAGCCTTGCTCTTGCTGAACGAATGGAGCTGGAGCGAGAGTGCGATGCGCGAGCCATGTGAGGCTGATTGATATCCTGATCCTGGGAGCGAATCTTGGGGAGCAGAAGGGGGCCATGTTGGCGGACGGGCGGGCTTGCGCGAGGAGGAGTGGTGAAGCGAGAGCACACCGAGTCCGCTATTGAGTCTACCGCAGAGGCGGCAGCGGAGGCTGAAGAGACTGTTGAGTAGATGGATGAAGCCTTGGATACAGATCGAGCATGGCGGCTGTGAGAGTTGTATGGCAGCTGCAGGAGGCTTGATGGGTAGTGGTCGAGGCTGTAGGCTTCCATGAGAGGCACGCTTTCCATGGGAGGGGTTGTAGGATCTTCCAGTGAGGGCGATGGAGAGGGGAATGTGAAGTCGAAGGCGACGTCGGCTACCAGACTGTGTTTGGACATGTGTAAGCATAAGATGCACAAGAGGATCTCATAACAATGGAGAGTGTAACTCACGCTGACATGATGGCGGTTGTTGTGGTGTTGTGAGGGTGAAAATGAAAAAGTGATTAAGTAACCGTATTAAGGCGATGAAGGAGGCCGGCTCCAATGTTTGGACAGGTGAGTTTGTTTTCTTTTCTTGTTTGTGAGAATTGTGTATATAAAACGAATTTCCAAGTGTTTGGAATATGTTCGGCCAGCGAGCAGGGATGTGGTCTAAGTGAATACTGTATGCGACGTTGGTTTGACAAAAAAACAAAGATGCAAGCACAAATCAAGAGAGGAAAGGAGAAGATATTATGGAGAGGAATGGACTGAGGCGAGAGAACGATTGGAAACCAAGGGACGAGGCCGTCTTCTTGTACTTGGTGCAGGCGTTGGGGGTTTGAAGGGTCCGATGAGGGTCGCCAGGCCACGGCCGTCGTTGGGGGGCGTGTGCGATGGCAAGCGGCCGAGGGCGTGTGCTGTATGAGAGAGTGGAGCAGCCGAATTGGCAGCTTAGGAACAGGCCTCGAGTGGCATCGCATCGAAATGTTTGCTAGGAGCACCCTCTCTCTCATCCATGTCGCAGCAGCCGTGTCTGTGTCTACCGCGAGAGTCGCCAGCGGCTCGTGGATCAGCGAGGCGGCGGCTTAGTTGCTTAGCCCTTTGGCCCTTTGCCCACACCCTCGAACACCATCCGCGTCTGTCTGTCTGCCCACTTTGGCCTGTCTTGGGCATGATATAGTATCATGATGGCATGAAACGCGACCCGACGTGGACGGGGGGTTGAGAGTCAGACAGACAGAGCCGGTCGTTGACGGGCCCGGACGCGCAACAAGACGCTACCTGGACCAGCATCATGATCGATTTGTTGTGTTGTACAAGAAGCTAGCTAGCACCGTAAGGCGTCAGTCAGTCGAATATGTCGGGGCTGGGTCTTGTTAGTGAACGATACCATCCATACGCACCATGCCCATGCCCATGCCCATGCAATGCGGCCCAGAGCTTAGGATCCGGGTTCGTTGCCGCCCCCGCCCCAGAGTCCTAGATATTCTCGCTCTCTTTTTCTCTCACCTTGAAAGACGCAAAAAACGACGATGCAACCAGGATCTGCCCCAGCCTGCTGACCGTTGGCCGTCCATGCAGAATTGCCGGCAGACGAGGCCACGGCATTGCGGCTTCTAAGTGGATGGAAGCCACCCTGGACTGCTTCTTTTCCTGGCCGACTTTTCAGGTGGGGGTTTGTGGGACCCCCGTCTCTCGCACCACAAGAATTGGATGAAAAAAATGCGCTGTAAATAATTTGACACCCGCCTAAATACAGCGTAGGGCTCAGAAGGCTCTAGCGGGTGTCGGGGGCTTAGCGGGTTGCTGCAGGCGCCGACCCGGTGAGTGGCCAGCAGCTGCCCATGACTCATTTTAGCTTCAATTGGAGCCCTGGTGGTTATTTCGTGTGTGCACTCGACCGTGTCTTGAAAGCAGATCGATGTTGGTTCGTTGTTGGACGCGCGCGAGATGGGCGATCGCGCGGATCTCGTTGGATCTTGGCATTTGCAGAAATCGCGAAATTCTTAAATCACCTTCTTTTATACACTTTCGTTGTTCTTTGTGCGTGCCTTTGATAGCTGTACCAGTCTTTCTTTGTCTGTGCTACTACCTACCTGTAATAGTGAGCCTGCCAAATGTAATGCATCAACTTCTATTCGTATCGCGTTTCTGCTGCCGCGCCAAGCAAAGAGGCTCCTCCACTCACACGGGCTGTTTTGTCTTTTGGACCCCAGAAAATGGATCAATTATCATGCTCGAGGTATTACGGAGTACAGATGCTTCTTCCGTACTACTGATACAGTAAGGTATACAGTATCATCTATGTACCATGTCCTATCCGTACCTAGCAAATAATACCACCGTTGCCGCAGTACTGAATCAAAAATCGCCCCGTCGTAATAATAGAAATAATTAGACGCAGCTGCCTTGTCCCAGTCCGGCTCGTTCCGAAAAAAACCTGCTCTCTACTCTGCTCTGCTCTATTTTTGCTTACTTAAAATTGCCCTCCGCCGCAAATAGGCGCACGGCAAGACAAAGAGAGCCACCAAAATGCCATGGGAGCGCCGTCTTCCGGGCGCTTAGAGCGGGGTGAGGCCACAAAGCCGCCGGGCGCTTAAACCCAGCAGCAGCAGCTCATCTGCCCTGCCTGGTCTTGTCTTACACGCAGCAAGCAAGCGGCATTGTATGAACATAAAGCCAAAGACTCTCGTCCCAGCCCGTGATCCGAGCGTCCTGTCGCACCACCGATCGGATTGACGCTTTTTTTTTTTTTTCTCATCTTACGGTTTCCTTCCGGATTGCACCGTCCCACTGCGGCGGCTGCGGAGATTCGCTTTGCTGAGCACTGTCCATGTCTTAAATAATACCCCGACCCAAGTTACATACAGTACCAGCACAGCAAAACTACCAGGATTTAATGTTAATATTTAATTCTTCAATATTAATGCTTCGCCTACCTCCCATCCAGGCGCGTATCCCTCAGCCAATAACCATCCGCAAAGCCTCCCTCATTGCGTGTATCCTTCCATTCGCCACAGCCGCCCGCGCGTCTGTCGCACAAAGCAAGATCCGTCTCCGTCCTACCGCACCACATTACAGATCGCGCATCTCTTCTTTCTTTCTTTCTTCCCAGCCCAGCAAGACACGTGTAGTTGGTGTCCCAAAAAAGTATCAATCCATCTCTAACGCGCCTCTTCTTCTTCTTTCCCCCTCCATCGCGTCCGTCCAATCGGCTTCTCGCACGCCTCTTCCGCGCACTGATTGGCTGCTGTCTCTTCGAATCGCCCGTTTAGTAGCCCACGCTAACATTTCTTTAGTTTCTCTCTAAACCTTGTCCAGAATACATGTACTCTGCCCGTACTTTAGACAGCCCGAGAATATTCGCACGCACCCCACATGAGAGATTCGCCATGTGTGCGCTGTCTAGTCCCCAGCTCCAGGGTTCGTCATCAGCTTAGTTAGGCTTTCGGGTTCGGGATCCATGCGTTTGGTGTTTCATCTTTTCCCACCACGAACCCAACATTTTGCGAATTTTCGTTTCGAAACATGCCCGAAGCGGTGACGGCATTCGTAAGAACTCGCGAACCTGATGACTCTTCGTCTTTAGTTTAGGCTGCGTGCATGCATCCCGTGAGCACGATTTCCTTAGCATGGCTGAAGGTTTTTTTTCCCTCATCTAGCCTTGGATTCCCACTCGTTACGAAAGATGTCGTCGGGTATCAAACTGGTTTCACCGTCATTTAATCTATCTGGCGTACATACGGCCATGGTTCAGGTGGAGATTGTAGAACCTCGTCTAGATATGCCAGCTCATCAACAGCATCCACTACTTTATTTTTTCTTCTTCTGAAGAGTCATAGCCCAGGGCAGCGACGTGCATTCCATCTCATATTCCCGGGTAAGGCATCATCATCATCGCCATCGCCGCCATCACAGAGTGAATATGGTAAAACTATGTAAAAAAAAAAAAAATTCATCGCTGTCTTTTCTATCGTGATAATTAAAAGAGAGAGAAAAATAATAAAGAGTATTGTAGCATAATCTTTTATCGGTTCCTCCCCAACGCCCGGTGCCAAACCAAAGTTTTAGTCGTAAAAAAGTAGTATCCAGCACCGACAGACACATCATGCAGAAAACTAAGCGGTCCCATTCGCCCTTCTAGCCCCCTTCTTAGTCGAAGCCCAACTGCTGCAAGTCCCTGGCCAACGATTTGTGCGCTGTCGCGTCTTTTCTGTGACGCGTCGTCGCTCGTCGCCTCACTTACACGCTGGCATGTGAGCAAAAGTTCGTCTCTCTCTTCTTGTGACTCAACCACAATCACTCCACTCCGCTTGTTTCGTTTCCTGTCGGCACCTCATCCCCGTCCTCGCTTTCTTGTTTCTGATCCGTTGGGGGCGATGGGGGTCGTCGCTGTGACATGGCATTCATACCCCCTTGCTGGTAGTTCCCCAGTCGTACTATCCGCAGCGCTCGCATCATGCCTTCGAGCCTTACCCGTTCTTGCACCACCATGCTTCGGGCGTACTCGCGAATGGCCCGGAGGCCCATTTGATCGTGCAGCTCCTGCCATCCAGCCAATTCGCTGGCTACTGTTTGTTGCGTGTATCGAAGCTCCCTGGAGAGTTGCGACGCCTGCTCTCGTGATTGGCGTGCTCGCTTCTCCTTCTCCTCTTGGTGTCGCTGTCTCGAGTCGTCGAGCAAGCCCAGGGGCCATCTCGAAGGTCGTAGTGCGGAACTATCGTTTCTATCCGCCTCCCGTTTGGCTGCCGTGATCTGTCCAATAAGATTCGTCGGCCTAGCTAGCGAAGAGAGTAATGCCTGCACCGTGGATTGAATCGCTAGAAGCGTCGTGTGAAACACAGCTTGTGGGTTGTGCTGAACGGGCGCCATGGCCCGAACAAACACCTCCATGCCTACAATGTGCTGCGGGGGCAGATATTGAATGGTAAATACTGCCCGATACAGCAGCGCTGATGCATCGTAGAAATCTAGCAAGAGGGGAATTGTTTCATCGTTAGCCGTGTTCCCATTGTCGATGGGTGGTCGTCAAGGCTTAGTATTAGCACTCACCTGTAGCAACTTGGCCAACAGCATTCGCACGTCTCGTCACGCTCTTCGTGGAGTAGCTAATGCTTCGGACCATCTCTCGCGCGTGGTTGACGAATTGCTCCACTTCCCGTACGTCCTCCATAGGTTCGTACTCTTCGCGGATCTTCTCTACCCTTGTTTCCGTTTTGAGTTTTGTTCTCTGCTCCATGGCTTCTAGTTGTAGTTCTGGTACGAGGAAGAATTCCCACAGCATCTCGTGAGTAGAAAGGGTGGGATGGCTCAACATGATTTTCAGAAACCAGTCCGTTCGTATCTGAATATCTCGCAGCGCCGCGCGGGACGGCCTCGAGGGTAGTTGAAACGGCCATCTGGTATCTGATATCGAGGGTATCCATGACGCAGGATTCTCTTCGGCCAGCAAGCGTGCCAACTGCTCAAAATCAGTCAAAGACCGGCGACTCGTAGTAACCGTGTAACTGTCATGATCTGTTGGAGCTGCCGATTTTAGCACCAACCTAACTGTGCTGTCCTCGACGAAAAAGGCTCTGACGACTCCCGTTATCCGCCCATCCCTTGCGGGTGGCATGCTGAAAAGACCAAGGTCGTCAATTCTATTTCTGACATCGTCGTCTTTGGCTAGCTCCACTGCCGTGAGACCTCGAAGTTCTTTAGCCCCAATGTCTACTCTAGGGTCGGCAAAAAGAGCCCTGACCATATCATATCGGCCATATTTGCTGGCCACCATGAGCGCTGTAAACTTCTTCTCGTTCGTCGCGTTGACATCCACGTCACAATATTGCAGGATTCTCAACGCCAGTCTCGGGTCATTCATAATGTGCAACAGAGTGTTTCCCTTTCCGTCTATATGCTCATCCACGTGCAGCGGCTGCCCGTCAAGCTGTGTTTGCTGCGCGGCCCTGATGCCATCCTCAACCATGGTATAGTACTCCACATGATCGTAACAGCGACACAATGCGAAAAGCGGTGTTTGCCCGTTCTTGTCTCTTTGGCGCCAAGGAATCAGGGGCCCTATAACCCCAATCATCCAAGGCGCGTTAAACAGGTAGTGTCCAACACTTCGGCCCCAAATGTCTTGTATTGAAAAGTACTGGCCCAACTGTCCTGGATTGGACTTGTCGAGAAGATAGTCAAGAAAGGAGTTGATCAGCTCTCGGTTACCTAGCTGAGTGGCAGCGCTCAGTAGCGTGGTGTTTTCGTTGTTAACGTCTCTCAGCACAATGTCAAACGGATAGTATCCAGACAAGGACAAAAGATAGCCCAACGTTTCCACACTTCCACTCTGCACGGCCATCATCAGAACGGATTCACCCAGGGCACTGCTGGTCTGAGCAAGCCTCTCCACAGAGATGTCACCTTCCAGCGCGCTTCCTAGAGTGCCGATGGTTGCTATTGAGTGGTATGAGAACTCGGATGCACTTGACAAACTCCTAGTGTCCATAGCAACTCTCTTGGTTCTCTTGAGGGGTATATCGAGTATCGACTCGTTTGCGCCATCGCCGCTAGCAATCTGAAAGGGGAATACGTGGCCAAGCCCAGTACCGTGAGAGAATCGGTCCGAGGAGTTCAACACAAGCGATGATCGCCTCGACGAACCATGCGCCAGCTTAAACGCAGGCTTGGGAGGGGTTCGATCGTCCACATCGTTGTCGCTATCTTCGATGTCGTCGTCATTTCCAACTGCGCAAGGGTTCGGTTCCATTATGTTCCTCAGTTCCTTCAGGTCTGCTCCCTTGGCGGCATCCCACAGAGCCTTGTTCTTCCTGCTGGCGCGGCGCAAGCCCGCCGAATCTGTGAAAAGATATGCCAGAACAGCTTCGAAAGTGCTCAAGGCATATCCCATCTCCCCGCTGTCTACATCCTCGACAAAGATGAAATTTCTCACATAGGCAAGGCGAGCCTGTAAGTTTTTGGCTTGAGATCGAATCACGACGTACAACAACAGGGAAACCAAGGTATCGGCGTTCACAGTCATAATCGCCTTTTCGGATGATGGCAGATCTGTTCCAGAACCGCCAAGAGGCCTTGAGGTATCGGTAAGCTGAGAGGCGATCTTCATGGTCGATAGTAACAAATCTAGCATTTCCTGTGGGCTCATAGCGGTGGAAATCTTTCTGAATTCTTCGACGGCAGGGTTGAGTTGTGTAACAAGATCGTGTTTGGCTTTCATGCCCCCGTCGATGGCGATTCCTAATTGGGAGATGTCAATGAATTCCATTTTCCGAATCTTGGCTTCGAGTTCCAAATCATCTCGCCGCTTGATGGCGCTGAGCTTGCCAAAAAGCAGGCCATGGACGTTCTCGGCAATGTAACGCTCAATCAGCTTTTCCACAAGGGGGCCCGTTAGATCTGTTGTAGCGCCTAGTAGCGACAGCTGTTGCTTATCCACTCCTTGGAAGATATCAATAGCAGCCGTTACAGCGCTCTCAAGGGCCGCGCGCATAATATCCTCGTCATCCTCGACGAAAAAGTCCTCTACAACAGGCAGGCTATTATGATTGGCTTTGCCGCTCTTGACCGTCAGGCTATCTGCCCGCGCCCTTTTAGCTGCGGTCGCAACAGGGCCGTCTGGCTTCGGATCTGGAATGTATGAGGCTGACGGCGGGGGTGGCAGCGGCTTCTGGAAGACTGTTGAGAATTCGATGAAGAGTTTCTCCAGCCCGGGTTGCATTTGCCGAGCAATCATGGGGAAGTGGTTGAGAAGATCATGGAAGCTCCTAATATCCTTCTTGCGCGGCAAGGCATTGTCGGCTGAGTCGCCGTTGGTCTGCTTCTTTTGCTGTTGCTCCGCAGCCGCGCGGCTCCTGGTGCCAGAGACGAGGACCGCGGGCTCGAGCCTGATCTCTTCCCACGTTCCAACCAGAGGTTTCGAGATGAAGTATACCAGCCATTGTCGCGGCTCGAAGACGTCGGGGTACCAGATGGTGTCGTTGAGGATCTGGGCTTGCGCAAGAGACTTGAACCCTGCGGCAATCCAGGTTAGCCGTGTATCCGGCTTGAAGAAGGATATAGTTTCGCTAGTAGTATACCTTTGTTACTGTAGATGAAAGAGTCTTTAACAATGACGCTCCTCCCGTTCAGCGTGTTGAACTGGCGAGCCTTGCCTCGCGCCTCGCGCAAGTTCTGGGTGCTGTCCTTGGCGCCCACTGGCCCGTCAGGCCCGGCGATGCGCAGCACATGGCTGGCTAGAAACTCCTCCGAGGCGACGACCTCATGGGCCGGGGCGCCGCTCTCCGTCTCGCGATGGGTGAGAAGCACATCGGTCAAGGGAACCAGCAAGATGTGGTGGTGGACGGGGGTGCACTGCGCAACGACCTGGCTCTTGAAGAAGGCGGACAGAAAGGGGTTTAGTGGTTGCATTCACTCGACTTTGCTAGGGAAACGTCGTCGAGCCGTGTCGATCTCCTGGTGGGAGCGGGAGCTGCAGTAGGGGAAGCAGTTTGGTTGGGAGAGGCTGAGGCTGAGGTTGGAGCTGGAGTTGGAGATGGAGATGGAGCTGGCGATCGAGGGGGGAATCGAGGGGGCGATCGAGGGGGTGACTGCGGAATGGTCGGCCAGCGAGAGACATGAAAAAACGATGGAATGTGCGTCGGGCGAGGTATCAATTCAACAGAATGCTATCGTAACGAAATCGGCATCGGATCATCGGCGGGTGCAGGGTCGAGGGTTTGCGCTGAGATGCGAAGGAAATGCTTGGGCTGAAGCTGTTTGCAAGGTCAAGATACGAGATAGCACAGGTGAGCTGCAGAAGATAATGGACTGGGCTGGACTGACCTCATCCCACGCATTTCTGCTCCAGCGGGCTTAGACCAGCCTGGAATCCCTTGTACCTGGAAACCTTTTGTGCGCTAAGGTGCGGGAGTGTGCACGGGCCCCTGGAGATTTTATTGTCCGATTTGCACTTTGGAAGAATCAGTATTTCCATGTGATGAGCTACCCGGGAGTGAGAGGCTGATTTGATGTTTAATGCTCTCTCTCGACCATTACTCGCTAAGTTTATTCAAGATTATTCCATTCTATGTAAGAATTATTCAAAGGATCATCTCGGCATTGTTGGGGTTTGCAGCGGGAATAGTGGTAAACTTTGTTTGACAACCATCTAGCCTTCAATCACCTATCACAGCCCATTGATAAGGCATCATACTGCAGAAATAATTCACATGTCAATGATAAAACTCAAAATTCTTATCATCGCCCTCGTCCATTAATTACTACTATTCATATATCCATTCGATATCATTTTACAGAGACGACCAAATCTTTCTCCACAGCGGCACCCTCTTTGTCTGCTCCTCCTCCTCATACCCTGCTCCTACTCCTCCCTCAATGCCGCTCTTATCAAGATCGCTCCTCCGTCCACTATCCAAATCAATATCCCAGCTCCTCTTGAAAGGATCTTCCCCTCTCCAGTACAGCTTGCACACCACATATATAACGCCAAAGAGTGGCAGCAGAATATACGCATCGACAAATTTACCCGCAGTAAACGGAGACAGCGTTGTCCATCCCTGCACCAACGCAAGGAAGACGTTGAAAAAGACTCCAAAGTATGGGCTGTAAGGGTAAAACATGCTCTTGAACGGCAAATCGCTTACTCGGCGCTGCTGCGTCGTCCAAGCGCGGCGAAAGCGGATGTGGATGAAGCTGATGCTTCCCCAGACCAGGAATGTGCTGACTCCAGCAAGATTGATGATGTAGCTGTAAGCCTTTGATGCTCCCGTTGAGACATTCATCATGGAGATGGCACCAACGGCGTTGGTAAGGACAATGGCCCATACAGGAACGCCTCGCTTGTTGACCCAGCCGAGGATCTTGGGTGCCTTTCCGGACTGCGCCATGTATAAAATGGTACGAGAGCCGATATAGATGGATGAGTTGACGGCAGACAGACAGGTGATGAGGATGAAAGCATTGATGAGATGGACACCTAATGCAATACTGGTTAGTATAATTGCAAAAACTCATACAGAAAATTCCCAAACAAACCTCCGTTCCAACCAGCATTCTGGATGGCTATCGTCATGGGACTCTGCAGAGCCTTAGCCCCTCCGTTGATCAGCTCGTCAGAATCAGCTGGGCAAGTGAGGCCAAAGAAAAAGGCAGATCCCATGTAGACAAAAATGATGCGGAAGAATACTTGACGGATAGCGCGCGGTACTGCAACACCCGGGTTTCTCGTCTCCGTGGCGGCAACAGCAACAGACTCTACTCCAGCGTAAAAGGTAGAGCAAAAGACAAACACAGTGGCAACTCCTCGGAAGCCATGGCCGTTGAAGGCTCCAGGATGATGCCAGTATCGAAATCCAGGGGCCCCGTCCTGGCCAATGAGTCCGCCAGACGCATATACAATGGAAAAGATGAAGTAGGCTGTTAGACCAAGGATCTTTATAAGCGCCAGTATGTACTCTGCTTCTCCAAAGGCCGTGATGCCTCCAATGATTTGAAAGGCCAAGAATACGGTCCACAGAATGAGGAACCAGCCCCAGAGAGGAACTCCAGGCGCCCAGAAGTTGAGAATGCTGCAGATGACGTTGTATTCGCTGGCCAAGACGGTGGCCCAGATGATAAAATAGTTCCAACCAACTGCCACGGAGAAAGACTTGTCGACCATGCGCTCAGCTAACGAGACAAAGGCGCCACCACCTGGGTACAGAGTGGTGATTTCACCCAGAGACTGCATGACTGAGAAAGCAATGATACCTGGGGAGTTTTAGTAATAGAAGAACTAGACTCTGATATCAACAAGCATACCGATGACACCAAATCCAATGATTAGTGAAGCTGGCCCGCCGCTGTTCAACGCGCCTCCTGAGCCAACCAGCAAACCGGGACCAATAATACCGGCGAGTGCCATCATGGACAGATGGCGATTCTTCAACCCGCGCTTGACACCTGAATCTGGGTCGATCAAACCATGATCACTGTTGTCCACGCTGCGCACTCCATACTGCTGCTGATATGCCGGAGCGTCTTCGGCAGAGACATCGTCCAGTCGCGGCTCATCGTCAAACTTGCCAGACCTGTTGTGGCGAAACATGGCGATATTTCAATTCCCTCGTCTTCTCTTTTTTCCTTCTCTCGAGCAGTCGCTATAGCAATTGTTACAAAGAGAGGAGAAGAGGTGCTGGCAGGGGAGGAGGAACGAGCTGTAAATAAGGTAGGACTTCAAAGAGACAAATCCCCAGCACGAGCCCGAAAAAATCCAGAAAAGCGGAATAACCATCCAGCCACCGTGATGATGCAAGAATAGAGATTTCATGTAAGACGGCTCAAGTCCGAATACTTCTCTTATTTCGAGTCCCTGCGATTTGCGATGCACTAACGCACCTGGGCACAGCGCGAACCGTGATGTTGCGATGGTGGTTTTTTCCCCTCTGTGACTTCTGCTCTGACTCGTTTAATCTGCTAGTTCGCCGTGGTATTCGAGACCCTTGCTGGCGCATCTAGCTTGCAATCACGTCACTTCACGTTTTTGCCTCCACATGGTGGATGTGGATGGAGAAAGGCGTTTGCGGTGTGCGAGTGTGAGACATGCGAGGCTGGGTGGAAGAAGAAGACTTGTGTGTGCTCCGTATGCGAGATCGCTTCATGTGATCAATATTCCAAGCTGCTTAAGCTCACAGCTGATTTACTAAATTCGCCTAATTCTTTTTCTTTTTATCATTCATTCGAGAATCTTGCTCGCGAGCTGCGTCGCTGTCCAAGGCATCCATTCATAATCCCGGTCCTTGATATTGAGCTAAAAATGGCGCCGATCACGACATCGCCCTTGGACCCATAGTGGAGAGCCATTCAATAGCCAGAGCGGCACAAGGCTGTCAAATGGTCAGAATATGGCCCAGTGACATTCAACATTATGTACGAGTATGCGCTGGTGAGAAAACGAAGATACGTTGGGCACTTGGCTATTCATGAAGGAGCATCCATGGTAGAGTAGAGAAGTACATGTATTCGGCTTGGTTGCAGAGATTTGAATCTGTGCTGACCTGGGACCCAACACGGGACGGAATACACCATACAATCAGGGATTGCTTCAAGAACGAACTTAAATATTGTATCATATTAGCTATTGTCCTCTCATCCTCTAAGTTTTTACTCCCTGGCCTTTTCTCATGGCACAATCATATAGCCAACAGTCTCAAAGGATGTATTACTTGGGCTCAACCAGCCAACCCGCGGCTGAGAGACTACTATTGTATTGACATATATGCGAAAATCTGTCGAGCTCTCTCTCAACCCAATACTGCTAGGGTGATATTTCATTAAGAGAAGCATGGTAATCACCAAGGATCTCGAGTGGAAATCTACACCCAGGTAAATGAACGCCTCTGGTACAGTAAATAGACATAGACGGGCTCGCCAGACAGCCAAGTCAGATAGCCTACGCATACATGAGTGCGCGTACTGATACATTTACACAGTTAGATCATGCGCCGAGGATCCGATCGGATCGCCGGTGAAGCATCGAATCTCGTGAGCCGAGTTGGACCTGTATATTACGAGGGAAATTTCTGCTCCATTCTCGATACGACCACCCTGATGATATGAGACATGCCTATTTCGGAATTACTCATCATCGGAGATATGCGTATTATCAGCTAAATGCTAGGTTATGTGGTTATGGCACCCTGAAAATATTTATTTCATTATCCATTTATCTGGGCTATTGTTTTTCTTCAGAAGACCACTTGTCAAGTAACTCAGTAAACTCCTTCTCTCACCAATGTGACGGTCTAAACGTCCTACAGAAAAACATGTTAGATGTGAGGAGCCGGTTCTGGTTTGTAAGTAAAGGACACAGCTCGTCCGTCTGAAGAACAACAATCCATCTCACCACAACTTACTCACACTCTCTGCACCTAACTTGACATTCACACGTCTATCAATCTATTCCACTCTACTGGCAAACTCTGCTAAACATTTTGCCAGAGTGGGCTTGTAATCGCGCTAACTTCATGTTTGTTCTCGTCCCTGCATTCTCGATTAGAGAAGCGCATAAATGCTCAAGAGGGAATCTTGATAAAGAAATAGACCAAGGTTGTTGCAAGGAGGCTGGTGGAACTTCGAACAAAGACAAGACGAATCGTAATACCCTTCAAAGACTATTTAGCAATCGAGTGAGGTGCAGCAAACGGTTTGACGAGAAGTCGGACTCCAGCATGTGTGGATAAAGACAAGACAACAGATGTACATGCATATCCATGTAGGAATACCATAAACAACCACTTTTGATTCAAGAATAAAGATAGAATGAGACATGTAGCTCTCATACTCTCAGAAGTGTATTCAACCCACCTGAATCACTCCCAACAAAGGCGTTGATCGGATGGTGGATGGGCAAAGAGCAGGAAGCATTAGCACCGTAGTGAGCCACTTGTACGGGTAAATAGGTTACTGATCAGCAGGATTCAGATTCCATTGTGTTTGAATAGTGATTTTAAGGACCATAGTTGTTATCATATAAACCACAGCTAGGGCTGAAGCATATAACATCTCAAGATCTGCTATACTTGATAGGAAGTAAAAACATATTTGCTTTGAACACGCTGTGTACTATATAACGCACTATTTGTCTTATACACGAGTTGTATGATACAACAGACGAAGTCGTTTGTTTATCGAATAACCTTCGTAGAGAATACTCCTCTGGCATGGGAACCCTGAATGCTGTGCGACCCCGGATATCAGACCACCTTATGATGTTACTAAAATAAGATAATTATAGGTCTCAAGAATTTTTAGAGCCTATGTAAATTACTAAATAAGAAGAAGTTCCAATTCGTCCATAAAAGCCCTTGTGATTCTGCCGGAAACGCCCAATCGTAGACTCACTCCGAATAGCAGCTATCCTCGACCACCGATCAAATCCAACAAACTATTAAAACGAAGTCTTTCATTGCAAACCTTTTTGTACTATTCATTGCAAAAATGTGGTCCAGTCTCGCTACCCTTGCTGTCGTTGCCTTGTCTTCCGCCACGGAAGCGTGCAAATGCCTGTCGCATGCGAAACCTCTCACAGACATCGCCCGGCCTTGCTGCGTGGCTTTTCACGGAAAATTGAACAAAGGACATGCCAACTGCTATGGCCTTATTGGCGGTGCATTCGGCGAATTTGCTGATAGCTGTGAAAAAATATGGAGCTGTCAAGTCGGATTGTGACCCATTGGGATGATTTGGGTGGTTATGCGACTGCTGGGGCATCATAGATGATCTCGAGAGGAAATCTCATACACATACTCAAAGTCGATTCATCGACATGGATATTATTGAGATAGAATAGGAATATCAGCAGTGTAGCGGTATGCGTCAATACGTAAGGTGAACATACCACAGCCCTGTTCAAATGATGACTTGAGTTGAGTCTGTACAGCTAGATGATATAAATTAACTCAAAGTCTTGCTTCATAGTTAGTATGTCAAATCACGTTAGATGTATTTAGGAGTCGCTTTGTAACGCCTCACTCATTTCGTTGCATTAGTATCGAGACTGGACTGAGACTGCCAGACAAAAGAGTTGTAGGCCCTCAGCAACGTTGCTTCAGTGCTCAGGTAGATGTGTTAATGGCCAAGTTCAAAGGAGCGTTCCCTAGCTGTTAATAAATTACATAGGCCAATAGTATTCAATACCCTAAAAGCAGCAAGTAAAAGAAGCTAACCAAATGATTAAAGCTTATCCTATGTACATGGTTAAGATCTAATAAGCTTATAAAACAGTAACTGTCCCAGCGACTGCTAAGTTTATTCGCTTAGGGGAGAATGTACGGAGTAAGTCTGTCAGAGTTGTGAAGCTCCACAGCATGATTCAGCACTGGAGGGACCAATACTAGTAGAGCTTGGGTGAGATCAGTGTGCCAGTCAAAAGCAACCAAGAATTACAGTTTACGCCGACTGCTCTTAAAGTACTACATATATGCAAGCTCATCTTCCACGAAATGCCCAATCTTACGTCAGCCCTTTACACACTGTGATGAATAACGACAGGGAGAGATGAAGCTTCCGCAACAATACTAATGATAATGATATCAATATACTCTCGTCATTTAGAATCTGGCTCATCACAATGGCACAATCTCAATTCGATTTCATCGTCGTGGGTGGCGGAACATCCGGTAGCGTGGTGGCTTCTCGACTTGCCCGGACTCGAGCTCAGCCGTCGGTGCTTCTTCTGGAAGCTGGCGGTGCCAACTCGGGCCTGACTCATCGCTGTCCGGGCGAATCATCGTCATTTTACACCTCGGATGAGGCTGCAACTCTCAACTATCGTTATAGAGCTGATCTAGGTGACAGACTGAAGGGGAGGGAGCTGCAGTATGACCGCGGCCGTGGTCTCGGCGGCACCTCGTGTATCAACATAGGATTGTGGGATTATGGCAGCCCGGCAGAGATGGACGAGTGGGCTGCGTTGGTTGGTGACCAGGATTGGAGCTGGGCAGCTACGCAGGAGAGAATGCAAAAGGTAAATGGCCCCGTATCTGCTGGTGTCTCATCCTCTAAAAGTCTCTCTTGACGCCACGAAGATGCCCGCAACGCTGATTGTATGATGATATAGATAGAGAATGTTCACTACGTGGACGAAAATGGTGATGAGAGGGGTTTGAAGGAGCAAACTTCAAAGCGGTTTGGGTCAGTTTACATGTTTTCTCTTACTGCCCCTTTCCTCGCTACGATCTTACACGACGGCTGTTTCGCTGGTCAAGTAAAAAATCACATCTGCTAACAAAATGAACCAGCCCTGTCGACGTGTCTCAACCTGTTTCCTATACACCTACGCTAAGGATGATTTTAGAGGCAGCGAAAGAGGTAAACGTAAGTGAATGTCTCTCAATTACGTCCGCAACGAGTCTACCTTATAAACTTGTCATCCAAGGTGGCTGTCCATTCCGCAGCGCTTACTCATTTGAAACATATACAATAGAACAGATTCTGACCTGATCAATTCTTCAATAGTGGCCTGTGGTTCCAGATATCAGTCACGGGGCTCTGGGACTTTCTGTCCCACCTTTTGCGGTTTACAAGGGTCTTCGTATCACGGCGGCTTCAGCATATCTGTCCGACCTGCCGTGTAATCTTGTTGTCAAGGTCGAGTCCATGGTTGCTCGTATTATCCTTGATGAAAGCATTGCTAAAGGAGTAGAGCTTGGTAGCGGCCAAAAATGTGCGGTTTCCCATTTTTGTTTCCCAGCTCCCCAGCACTCACCTCTCGGGATCTAATCTTTGTTGTCCATGATGGATGCTAACCAAGTTCCATTTACTCGGCCATGCAGACTTTGCCTCCAAAGACGTGATTATTTGCGCTGGGACCTTTGACACCCCCAAAATTTTAATGCTGTCCGGAATCGGACCTCCTGAGGAGCTGGCTGAGCATGGGATTCCAGTTCAGGTGCCCCTGTCTGGAGTTGGTCAGAACCTTGCAGATCACCCATCACTCCGGTTATATACACGGGTCAATGTCGACGCAATCCCTTCTGATGGCAAACCTGGGGGCGACGTGTCGACGTGGCGAGACCAATGGTTGAAGGACCAAAAGGGCCCCCTAGCCATGGTACCAAACAAATTTACCAATGGCTATTTCAAGATTGACAACTTGGAACATCTCTCTGGGTGGAAGCAGCTCGACGATCACACCAAGGACTATCTGATGCGGCCGCTTACATCAAATATCGAGTATCTTGCTGTAAGGATTCCCGTCGCTCACGGTTCTACCTATATTCGCTTTAAACTAACGACCCTACTACTGGATAGACTATTATACCAGACCCGTCTCTGCTTCATACGGTGTTGAGGATTAGTGTTCTATTGACGAATGCCCAGTCCCGTGGGAAGGTCCATCTCAAAAGTTCGGATCAAGCAGCGCCTCCTCGAATTCTGCTCAATTACCTGCAGCATCCATTTGACTTGCAGGTCATGATTCAAGGTGTTAGAAAAGCCATGGGCTTTGCACAGTCAGCTGGCTTTGCGCATGGGTCGTTTGATGGACTGAAGAGCGGCTCAGATGATGATATAATGGTAAGCGACCCTTGTCCCTTTCTTTGTCCCGTATATATAAGTACCTCTTGTTCTAACAGGTTCATGTCTCGTGTAGGATTATACGCAAAAAAATCTGCAGACTTCGTGGCATGCAATGGGCACGACCAAGATGGGAAAGCCAGCAGATGAGACCGCAGTCGTGGGGCCGGACTTGCGAGTGTTTGGAGTGCAAAAGCTGCGAGTTGCAGATTTAAGCGTCTGTCCAGTTATCCCAAGGTGAGCACACAACGCGTAATGGAGAATTTATTGTGGAAATCCGATAGGCTGTTGCTATATATGACATGTGCTGCGGACAGTTACTGACTTGCTTTGTAGTAACCACACACAATCTACAGCATATCTAATTGGCGAAGTTGCAGCAGAGAAACTTATTGCAGAGTACTCATTGGATTTATTAACTACAGGTTAACCCATAACTGAATTTGTTTTATAAATTTCATGATAATATCCCAGCTAAGGCATTATGAATTTAAGCAGCACTGTATCCCTGACTGCAGAGACTGGCAATAAGAGAAGCTGTGTAGCTTGGGGCTGCGGAGGTGGAAGTTGGAGTTGGGCTTATTGTAGCGAGGACTAGCAGAATGCGTAACAGGGCGATTAATGCCTAGAATTAAGTGGTCTTTATAGTAGCGAGTGTGGTTGGTAGCGAGCGTGAGTTGTAGAGAGCGAATGTTGTTGGTTGCTGTTGTTGGCTGAGTTAAAGAAATTAACCGTGATAAAAGGCTGTTGGCAAAACCATCAATGACTGTGGCTTTAACAATAGTACACTACTATTATATAGTACATACACTTAAACAATTTACTTATATACGCAGCAATATAAAATATAAAATAGGTGTATTAGTAGCTTAGCTTAATATTCATTTTATTAATTTATTTTTATTTTCTACCATCCTTTTCTATTATACACTAACTAAGCTGTTATGACGTATCAGTTGACTGCTTTCATCATCATAAATAAGATTCTCTCTTCTTCCCTTACAAAACAAATTTAAATGCCTTGTTCAGATCTGCTATAATGATTCTATTCTAATCCTAGCTAGAATTCATATTTTATTTGGCTAGAAAATTAATCCATGAGTTTGGTATCTTTCCCTCGCTGAAGAGCGTCAATCGCTATCTAACCCAGTGTATTCCAACCGACTAACATTCCTAACCATGGCGTTTCTGCCGTCAGGTATGAAGATCAAAGAGCTGCCAGCTCCACAACTGCTATCTAATCTATTATCTAGGTACTATGAGTCACCCGTGAAGTTCTCTCATACTCTATGCAACCAGTTCCATAGCAACGATATAATTCTACGACGCGAGACGAAGCCTCAGCTGATAACGACATCTTCTTTGACGCATGATTCAGGGAGCTGAGCATGTTCGGTGGGTGATGTTGTAGTCAAAGGCAGTCAGTATTCCAACCAACTGGGACACCGTGGCAAAGACTACTAGTATGTGGAAGAGTTGATGGGAAGAGCCGTAGATGTCGAATTTACCAGGATACCGGCTCTCGGGAAACTTGGTCTGTAGAATCATGGTGTTCAGCATCAATCTCCATCACATGCGAACCCTGGGGACTTACGACATAAATCAAGGCCCCAAGCAGAAGGCATCCTGCTTCGGCCAGATAATAGGGCAGTCCGGACTGCTTCATCATTTGCGACCAGCCGAACATGACGATTCCATGTATCAAGGGTGCAAAACCTGATAAGCCTGTTCCTACGAACGCCAGTGCTCGGAAAACGCGGAACTCTTTGCCCTTGAACTTGGGATTTAACATGATGAAGATGGTAATCGATCCGAGAACTCCAATCTGCCGACAAAAGTGAGTGTTGGATACGAAATTAAAGAATAGAAAAACAGTAGTATGGAGATTACTCACCATAGACCAGTAAATCTTGCGTTGTAAAGGTTCACACCAAAACACCATGTAGATTCCCGATACAAAGTCACCCAGCGTCAGGATAACTATCCCAACCAGATCAAATCGTAGCCAGAACTGTTCAACCTCGTGGGAGTGGTTCATAAGGGTGTGATATGTCGCTGACAGTCCCATGCAGACAACACCAGTCAAGAGGAAGAAGGCAAAGATGAAGAAATCGGCGCCAGTCATGTTATGGTGGTTGCTTGCAAGATACTGTAGAATATACCACTCGCCGAGAAGAAAAGCGACTGCTGGTATTAGGTGAGAAAAGATGTTGACCGTCTCGTTGTGGATAAACGACCAGCTGCGAAGTGAAACCTGAGCCGAGCCCGAGATTGGGCGATAGCCATGACGGATGAACTCATTATCCTGATGCCAATGTGGTAGCTCTTCAAACGAAAGAAGAACAGTGCGAGACTTTCCGGCCCTGGAAGTGCTGCTCAGAAGCCGTGGGCTGAGGGACATGGAATCGATCTTGGAGTCTCGGTGCGCCACTGGTACCTGCGGCATCGGGGACGAAAGGCGAAGACGGGGAGCAGATGTCATTGCTGTCGCGCGTCGCGGCTGAATAGGTACACGTTGAATGGAAAATGAAGAAGAAGGGACTTTACTCTGCGTCGGTATCTTTTCTTGTCGCTCTTAGGCGCCAGCCTCGCTCACACTGCAAAGGCTGGAATGTGCATGGAAGAGAGAAAAGCCCAAGTTTCATTGTTTGCTTTGTCCCAGACCCTGCAAGCCCAATGAACCTGCGACACGGGCTGAGTGACTGACAGAATCCTCTGATGCCCTTGGACCAACCACGTCGCAGAGCCAACCGCCCACTTAGCAATAAGATGTGCAACGTTGATTTGCCATACAATCGCGTTGTCGGCTCAATACATGCTCCGTACTTGGCACAGAAAAAAAGCAAATACACCCTCACTGGCGTCGGTCTGCGCTGTGCTATTATACTATTATAGGAAGCCAGCCCGCTCAGCTGATGGGGGACGGAAATCCTTCTTATGCCGTTCACTTACGGATACCCCCAACCACATACTGCCCTCCTGTCACGGATATGCAACACGAGGCCACTCCACCTCGTGCTTGAGCATTCTCTCTACCAAACGAGAAATGATGAGCTCCAGTGTCGTGAGGCTCTGTTGTCCCCTGGTTTACAGCAAGTGTTCGCCCAATGGTAAAAATGCCTCACCCTTAGGAAAAATCGGTTGTCAGACCAATGAAAGACAGTGCTGTCCGCGGCATAGACGGGCTGCGGATGCGGTAGTTTCGGTAAACGTACTCGTAAATACCTAGGTAATTGTCATGCTGTTCAGTTGACAACTGAGGGAGGGGGGGTGTCAGACTGACATTGAACTTGTGGGCGGAAACTTATCGACAACCTATTAGGCGCTTATAATGCCTGTCAAGTACCCGAGCGGGGGATCTACTTGACGATACATGGCCATTTCCACAGGGGTTCCGGGGCTGAAGCTGCCTGCATGCCTGTACTAAGGGATTATGGGTATAGCAGCACTGGAGTTGAGGTCAAGGTACAGGATTGAGGTGATCCTCGCGTGTTCGCTGATGCACACTCCTTGTCTTACACATTTGGTTGTTTGACCGATGGATTCCTTTCCATGCCTTGCTTTTTTCGCCCACATCAACCCGAACAATGTTCTACAAAATAAATTTCGTTGTCCCTTACAAACCTTAGACAATAAACTGTCTAGAACAACTTCCTACTTCTAAGACAACGAATGGCACTGAGCTCTTAGAAGTTCCACTTCCACTTCCACTTTCATTTTGTCGCTGTGGAGCTGTGCGCTTTACCTGCCCGAGGATGGCGTCCCGTGAGGACTACTTAGTTGGGTGGGTTTGCGCATTGCCGGTAGAGGTTGCGGCAGCCAAAGCGACGCTTGATCACATTCACGATAACCTGCCTTCATCACCTGATCACAACTTGGACGACAGCAACAACTACATTCTAGGGAGTCTTCAAGGGCACAATGTCGTGATCGCGTATCCAAGTTCTGGCGTCTATGGCCAAGTGTCGGTGGCGAGCGTGGCCACACAGCTGCTCGCCAGCTTCAAATCTATCCGGTTCACTCTGATGGTTGGCATTGCAGGAGGAGTTCCAGAAACCAAAGAGGATATTCGTCTTGGAGATGTCGTTGTAAGCAGATCAACGGCTGACTGGCCGGGTGTCATTCAATGCCAGTACGACGTAAACGGGGAGCAAGTCGATGATCAAAATCAGTTGGTTCGCGGCAGGGCATCAGATCAGCCGACACCATTACTTCTCACAGCTATGGGAAAGGCTGAGACAGCTGCCATCTTTGATGAAAGTCACATGTCCAAGTACATTTCTGAGATTGTACAGAAAGACCCTGTTGCCTTTGCCCATCCAGGCCCAGGGCAAGACGTCCTCTTTGAGCCGGATTATCATCACACCGCCATTGAGTCCGAAGAAGATGGATGCGAACATTGCAACCCGGATAGGATCCGGCCTCGGCAGCCACGGGAGACACAGGACCCCATAGTTCATTATGGTTTGATTGTCTCTGGTAATTCTCTGATACGCCACGGAACGACTCGGGACCAGCTGGCGCAGAAGCAAGGCGCTCTCTGTTTGGAGACAGAGGTGAACGGCCTGAAGGATTCCGCCAAGTACTTGGTCATTCGAGGAATCTGCGACTATGTAGATTCGCATAGTTCCAAGCTCTGGCACGCCTACGCCGCCGTCGCCGCAGCGGCATATGCAAAAGAGATCCTTTCTTTCATACCCGCGGCTGTCAAGTCGACAACTCTGGCAACAAATACATATGCCGAGGCTGCACCAGTCCTTGATGCTTTGCTGTTAACTAGGCCAGAAGTTGACCGAAAATCCCTTATTGCTTTGAAAGGGCGCAGAGTTGACGGCACCTGCGAGTGGCTTATACAACACCCCAGCTATCAGGGATGGCTGGCAAACGCCAACCAACCACTTCTCTGGATCTCAGGTGGCCCTGGAAAAGGGAAAACCATGCTGTCAATCTATATCACCGAAGTGTTACAGCCAATTGTTGACGTCGGTGAAAATGTTCTGCTTTATTATTTCTGTAGTAATCGTGATAAGAACCGGAACACCGCACTTACCATCATGAGAGGCATCATACATCAATGGATCAGCCGCCATCCACATCTGGCGCAACACGTCAAAAACTCCTTTGAGGGTACTGAAACAACCAAATATACCGTTTCCAGCTTCGTCTCCTTGTGGAGGGTGTTTCTTACTCTGCTTCAGCAGAGCGGGTCTTCCCAGGTAGTCTGTGTGCTGGATGGTTTGGACGAATGCGAAAAGGAATCGCTCGGGCAGCTTCTTGATGCCATTGGAACCTACCTATCGAAGTCTGAGGAAAAGGAGAGGCCACGACTGAAGCTCATTCTTCTCTCCCGACCCCAGCCAGCCATTTTGGAGAGATCTCTTGGCCAATATGAACAGATCAAGTTGGACGCCTCCGGTACAGAGATTTCGCGCGATATAGAGACATACATCTTCGCCAAAGTTGACGAACTGGCATACGAACAAAACCTCTCGGAAGAACAGATTGCCCAAGTACGAAAGGCATTGTTGGCTGGCGCTGATGGCACCTTTTTGTGGGTTGGATTCGTTGCCAATGAGCTTCAGGGCAGGAGTTGGGACAAAATGAACGAGATTCTCCATCGTGTTCCTAAAGGCCTTGGTGGTGTTTACCAGAGGCTTCTCCAGCAAATCGAAGACAAGGATGCGCTGGTCCCTATTCTTCAATGGGTTGTTCTCGCTGCCCGGCCCCTCACACTGGATGAATTGACAGCAGCCACCGGGATCAAGGGATCTGGGAACTTTTCGGCAACGGACGTGATCAGGAACCGGCTCAGACTCTGCGGACTGATGGTGAAAATCCAAGGAAATGTTGTCAACCTGGTCCACGAGTCAGCAAAGGAGTTTTTTCAGAGCAATCAAGTCAACATTAAAGGGATCAGCAGGTTCCGCATGAATCACGACACTCATAGGAGTCTTATGCGAACTTGCCTAGAGCACGTTGAACGTGGTTATGGAAGTCCCGGAAATATGAAAGAGAGATCTGCCAAATATCCTCTCTTGACGTATGCCAGCCAATATTGGCCGGTGCATTTCCAGCACGCCATGGATGTGATTGATGCGTCGTCCGAGTTCTCGCGTCCGTTCTTCCAGGTTGAGTCTCCAATCCGGGACGATTGGTGGAAATTCTACTGGGAGCAGGAGAAGAATGGCCGAAATCCGCCCAAGTTCACGCTCTTGCATCTTGCTGCGTACCTTGGCAATGTAGCTTGGGCCAAGTTGCTGATCAAAGAGAGTTCTCGTGCCATTTCACGAAAGGACAATTACGGCCGGACGCCGCTTTCCTGGGCCGTCAACAGAGGCCACCGAGACATGGTCGAATTGCTGCTTGACCATGGTGCTCGTATCAATGTCAAAGACCGAAGCGATTTGACGGCACTCCATGTAGCAGTTACGGGACAGCACAAGGAGATTGTGTCTGTGCTGATCGACCGAGGTGCCCGTCTCGAGAGTAAATCCGAGCATGGCGACACACCCCTGATTCGAGCCATTCAAGCGAACTCGAGGGAAATCATCCAAATATTACTTGAGCGTGGAGCGCGTGTGAACAAACTGCCAACTCCTCCAGGAGTTGTATCTCTGAGACCACCTACAGATCCAATGGAAGAGCGGGTAAAAGAGCTATTGACGCTTCAGGAACCAATTTTCCTTGCACGATACAACAAGGCATCGCGAAATGTTGGCATGGTCATGAAAGCCCTAGGCCTTTCATTCCGCTTTCCCATCATTCTTCGGTTGATGACACTGTATCTGAAGTTTATTGCGTTTGACCGCTGGGAGCATATGTCTGTACTGCAGGAGCTCGTTGACGAGAATAGAACAGACGAACTGCGAGAATGGGCAGAGCAGTATCGCGAGTTCTTCGTCCAGCTGGTTGTTGCCAGGAATCCTAGAAGACTGACGGCCATGACCGACTTACCGACGCAGATATTTCGGGCTGTCGCTCCGGGAGATCTTCACGCATTGCTAGCAATCGCAGTTCTCGTCGGTTCGGAAACTAAGCTCGCAGCCAATCGACAAGGATGGAGAGAAGGAGATTTCATCACAGCGAGGGCATTTTCACATTGGGCTGCCGTTGCCTATGACAGAGACGCAGAAGAGTACTTGCACTATGGTGTTCGCGAGTTCTTGAACGATTTCGATGCTTGTATTCAAAGTGGAAACCGAGAAGATAACGTGCATCGTTCGGCGTTACTCTTGACCTGCCAGTTTGGCATGCTTGATAACAAAGAGCCGAAACCGATTGATTACTTTGCCAGAGTCATTGCAGAATTCTACGAGGGATACATTGGCAGCAGCCACGAAGTCGACTTGTTCAGTGACCTGAATCAGGCATGCGCCAATGAGCTCATGGTCATCAGCCAAACCCAAGACTCTCACAGGTTATCTCTCTTCCTGACGAGTATTGTCCAATTTGCTCAGCGTTCTCAAGACAAGGGACTGGACCGCTTTCTCAACATACCCTCAGCGTCATGCTTGATTCTCTGCCAAGAAAATGCCGCCGCTCACCGGTGGTTGATTGGCGAGGCAATCCCAGAGGCATTTAGTGCCTTGATAGCACAGCAACCTGCCGGAGCGCTTCAGAAGAGGGAATGTAAGACTCTTGTGGAGTGCTTGATCATTGCAAAGCAGTATGGATTGGCATTGCCTGCGGCGGAGCTGAAGCAAAGAGTGAAGCAGCACCTGCACGAATTGCCAGGAGTCGAAAATATGATCAAGGGGATTATTGGTTCATGAAGTAATACTGCGCGGCTTTTCTGGTAGAAGAGTTCGCAGAGCAAATTGAGAGCTAGGTAATGAATAGTAGCTGGGTCTGCGTTCGGAATCGATTTATTGGTATTATTGGGCAGATTGATACGACTTTTGAGCGTCCTTTTATGTTAATGATACCTGTATCTATCGTTTAGTTTTCGTCAATTAATTACATATACCTACCTGTATCCAAATGGTGTTCATGCCTAGGTGTTAATTATAGTACATGTATTCACAACGTACATGTCCTCGCCCGCAACGCTGAAAGCCTCAACTCTATTTTAAGTGTGTAAATGTAGTCAGGTAAAGTTCCACTCATTGTAGATGCTGTTATTATAGCTAAAAGTACATATATTCTAAAATAATCTCGCCTCTGCGAGATGAACGTGCTATCCTATCAGCCGTTTCCAAAGGCCCGTTGCGCGTGACCGAACCGTCCTCGATTTGCGCTTATTGTCATTTGTCTGCGGTGTAGGCGCCGGTGATTCCATCGGCGTACTTGAAGCTGAATGATCCGGAACAGATGGCGTTGACGAAACCGGGACAGAAGAGGACGATTGTTCTGGCTCAGTAGGGAAGGTAGGCCGCCACGACATTGGCGTGACTGACTCGTCCGGTGCGAATGAGACTGTTCGATCCGGAATAGAGAACTGACCTTTGGGTCTAAGTGCGCGTCGGATCTGGCGCTCCAACTCAGGGTTAGTATCTTGCCTTTGGTATCCAGCTCGGTGAAGCCGTTGTAAAACCTCGCTATCCGAGATAAATTCTTCCCAGGTTTTGCGTCCTACAGGGAGGATGTTGAGATCGGCACCGTTATTGATAAGCAGATCCATGATGGGAAGCATGCGCTTCTTTGCAGCGTAGTAGAGTGCAGTCCTTCTTCCGGAGTCCATGCCATTAACGTGATAATTCTCTCCGATGAAGAGTCTGATCATAGGAATATTGCCTATGGCAACAGCTTGTCGTAACCCTGTGACCGCCCTGCAACAGCGTGACTTGCTAAAGGCCAAGTTACTTGTTGCCTTGTAAGAATGGCTCGTTGGCCCAAGATCCAGCCATTCTTCTGCAGTGAGGCCGCTCTCATCAAAGAGGGCCCGAGGCTCTGTGATGAGAGAGCTATCCATCAAAACATTGATAGTAGCCAGATCTCGATTGTGAACGGCCAGGTGAAGAACGGACCAGCCATGGTTATCCTGCTGAGAAGCACTGGATCTCACGTGGTCGTATTCTAAGAGGAACTGGATAACCTCAGAATGCCCCATGAATGCGGCGTGATGTAATGCAGTCCAACCATGGCATGTTGACTTGAGCGGGTCTGCTCCATTTTCAAGGAGCATTCTCACAATAGAAACAACTCCTCCGTTTGCGGCACAGTGCAATGGTGACGTGCCATAAGAGCTGACAGCGTTGACGTTGGCCCCCCGATCCAGCAACAAGGCCACAATTTCCGGATGACCCTCTTCTGCTGCCCAATGTATTGCAGACCAACCATCGCGATCGCGATAATTTGGATCCCCACCATGGTCGAGGAGCAATCTTACGGTGTCGAGATCACCAGAAGCTGCCGC
The DNA here is from genome assembly GCA_035079535.1 of Trichoderma endophyticum. Taxonomy (NCBI): domain Eukaryota; kingdom Fungi; phylum Ascomycota; class Sordariomycetes; order Hypocreales; family Hypocreaceae; genus Trichoderma; species Trichoderma endophyticum. The sequence goes on from JAPMIQ010000012.1 coordinate 702,307, forward strand.
TTCATTCAGTGGCACAATCTGTGAATCTCGAGTCGTAGACATGCTGGCACCCCGTTCCAGAAGCCACGAAGCAATTCTATGTCTGCGCAGACCGGCTGCCCAAGCCAGCGCAGACCTTCCATCGCCACTTGTTGAATTGACATCGGTACCTGTACCTGTACGGAGCAACTGGGAGGTGGTTTGTTCTTGCCCAGCAACAACAGCCCAGAGGAAGGGAGAAAATCCATATTTGTCAGTAATGCGAGGATCAGCACCGTGGTCGATTAAGATCTGTAAATAATCGGCGCTACCCGACCCTGCCTCGTAATGCAGCACTGTTTGACCGCTGTCATCTGTTAGATTTATGGCGGCTTTACTGCCTGCCTTCAGGAGCAGAAACAATATACCAAAATCACGAGACTGTCTCAAGGAAGCATAATGCAGCGCGGTCCTGCCACTATTGTCTCTGCTGCTCAAATTTGCTCCTTCTTTGATCAGGGATTCAACCAAGTTCCGGTCGCCAGCCTGTACCGCGCGGTGAAGTTTCGTCATGCCCGCCTCGTCTTTGTCCTCCAAGTCGAGTTCTGATACCGATGCCCTGATATCTTCTTCACGGGGGTCCCCAGTGACATCTGCAACTTCAGAGTTGTCGTGCTGGAAGTCTAGATCTTCGTCATCCAGCAAACTGTACATGGATCTGCGAACATTTGCAACCCCCTGCCCATCATCTTCTGACGAATCGTCACTTTTGATGCTTTTAGCATCATCATCGCTAGGCAATTTTTGCAATGTAAGCAGAGCAATCTCTTTTATATGAGCAGCGACGTGCAACTGGAGAGCATCACTTGAAAAGACGGCACTAGATTCGGCTTTTTCTGGGGCTTGAAAGTCATCGCCAAAGGGACACTCCAGCAACTTATTAAGGGCTGGTCTTCGTGCTGCGCTGCTGAGCATCCCGGCATGTTCTTCAGGCACGCCATGCTCTTCGATTGAATGCTTCTGATAGTCGAGCTCTTGATCAAACGTTTTGGGAGGGTGAGAAGGGGCCCTGCATTCCCATGTATGCCCGTGAGCGTTCTGCATGTGGCCGATCCACGCTTTCGATGATTCAAATGTGAGCGGGCCGGTCTTATCATGACCTGCCTCTAAACAGTGCGGAAAAACACAAATAAAAGGCTCCAGATCGCCGATGACATGATTGCTAGAGCAGGTTAACCATTGAATTATCAAGAGAATAGCTATCGGCTGCTTACTTCCACATCATCGACTTGTTAGAGTTCTTGAACTCAATAATGACGCTGCAGTATGGGCACTCCTGTGTTGGAGGTAATGGAGGAAACGACAATTTGTTGTTCACCAGAACAGATTTAGCCCGAGGAACCTCAGTTACGGACTTGGCTAATAAAGCTCCAACAGCAGTTTGTCGAGCAGTTGTTGCAGTCGTTACCGGTACCACCGGGCCACCGCCTTGTCCCGATGTTCTGTTGGTGGTCGCGGGCTTTGGTAACGCACTCGGAGCAAAACGTACAGCCGAAGCACTCTCCTTGATCTTGGGCAATTGAACCTCAGGCGGTTTAGTCTGAGGATTCTGAACAGTCAAGTTGATGTGCCTTCGGTGTGATCGCTGATAATACAGTCGTCGAAGTCGGAGCTCATTAGCTTTGATCAATGCCAAGCGAAGGGATTCAGGCGCCATAGGAAACCGGAATTCAATGTAGCACTTTGTGTAGAGGCTTAATTCAGCTATCTTTTCGTTCGCCTCTTTATCGTCCGTATATCTTTCAATTTTCAGAGCCCGATTGGTCTTTGCGGACTTTCGTACGGCATTGGATAGGCGAAAGAGTCGTGACACCGTTCCGCCGATTGTGTCGGTGATTTTCGAAAAGTTCTCTTCGGCTTGATCCACGTCGCTGTCTGAGTCGCTTGCGTCGTCGTCGTCCCTCCTCGTGAGTTTTGAATCGCTGTATTCTGATATGCGCTGTCTTTTCCTGCTTGGGGTCGGTGGTGGTGGTTCGTTGATCGGCTTCACTGTTGTCGCGTTTCCCATTAGCATAGAATCCCAATTGAATTGTGAGCAACTTACAGGATGCCAAAGTATCGCAAATGACGTCTAGGAGCTGATGTATAATGTCTACAACTGTGGGACTGAATCGGAGTCTGTAGTCCAGCGAAACATTGAGCGGTCCATAGACGTCCATGTTTGACGTCCAGAGTGTAAAGCGCGCCAGCTGGTCGTCCATGACGGTAGGATCTGGCACAATGTCTGGCAGAACCATGTATTTACGGAAGAGAGAGTTGCATTGTGCTGCGTGTTCTGCGATGGTCGGGCGCAGGCCCTCTTGGAGAAAGACATCTTCTACAAGATCATCTTCCATGCGATCCAGACCTCTCATGGCGAAAAAGTGCGATACATGCGGTCGGCGAGTCCTTGTGATTGCGCCAAAGATGAAGATGCAGGGAGCTTGTGCCCGTCTTTACGCAGAAAGAGGCTGCTAAATGTCGTGGGCAACTAGATGGCGATTAAAAACGTCGTATGAATCTCTCAAGGTGTTAGAGAGTGTGATGATGGATGTGTGTTGTATTGTATCGTATTGTCAATGCCAAATCGTGCCCAACCTCAGCTAATGTATGCCGTACAGTAGCGGCACAAAGGGTACATATTACCGCCGTGACAATCTGACAAAGAGCATGAACGTAATTGAGCAGCGGCTAGGCCAGTGACATTTAGCGACTGATATCCATGCCAATTGGCTTGCGACTCTCGTTTAATCTTCCGCTGCTCTCTCAGTCCGACGTCTTTGTCTAGGTAGAAACACTTGCCCCGCTGAGCACTGGCATCAACCTTGACCCCAAGATCCTTTTTGCGGGTGTTTCAGAGGAAAGGTCAAAGCACGAAACATGTAGAGCCCTTGTTCGTGTGTCAAAGTCGCTTACGAACGGACAGAGGTTTTACCAGTTAGCGGCATGAAGGATCATCAATGCGTTGTGCTAGAAATGTAGCTTGCGCCGAGCAAGGGTTTATCCGTGTGACAAAGTCTTGGAACTCGGAAAGAAGTGCAAAATGAATAGAGGTACAGTACATTCATGTTTTCCCCTCTATGATATTTTGGGGTCTGAAGTGAGACTTAAGGATGGATACTATGGGCTACGCCATCGTGGTATGTGTTGACACGGAAAACCAAAATCAAAGGGGCGTGAATGCAACAAGTCGCCAGCCCACTTACCCAGGTTGGTAGGCATATGCGAGACTCTGCATGAATGTAGTCGTATGATAGAGAAGGCGCGCGATAGTTCGGTTGGTCCCGCGGTCCGGCTTGTTCACATTTCGCCATCGAATCAACGTGGTCGGAGGCGTTCTTGAGTTACCAGGATCAGAGTAGGGGACAGGGGCAAGGATAGGCTGCTAGCCTAGCCCGCAACTCTGACGCCACAGAAGGAATATCAGGAAGCCTCACTATTTTATCACTCTCTTACTGGGGCCTATATTGTCTCTGACTATCCCAACTACAGATACAACTACGAGTTGTCCAGCCGATCCAAGCATACGGAGACTTGTTGAGCCTCTTTCACTCCACACTTTGCGGCTAGACTACTGCAGTCATTATGTAGCGTTTGGTTAGGCAATACCTGCTAATACCTAGTAGTTGAGAGTCCTGGTACTTACATATAACCTTGGAAACTTGTCAAGTAAATAGGAAGTTGGACAGCTTGAAAACCCTAAGGAAACCCTTGCAACATCTCAACCGAACCCTTGAGCCATGGCCTTTACAAAGACGTATTTCCTATGTCCGACGTCTGACTTCATCCATCCGCCACCAACCGGCCCGTTATCCCTCGGTTCTATAATTCGCTCTACGTCATCCCCGCAATACCCTCTGAATAGAGCAAAAACCGTCGCCGTTGCTGACGCGTTCCCACCTGTCGTGGAGACGGACTGGAAGAAGACCGTTTCAACCGAAAAGGGCGTCGGTTTAGGTGTTTACGCACAGTTCCTACAGCTGGCTTCCGGAGGGTTGCCCGTCGGCCCCGAAGTCAACGTTGCACACTCGAACAAAACGAAGAGTATCTTTGCATTTGATACAGTGACGACTCTGGCGTTTGAGCCGACACAAGAGTATGTGCAAGAAGCCGTCAAGGCACCCACCATACAGACATGGCTGAGGGAGCCCAAGCAAAAGTTCGCACCTAGTGTCTCGCTCTTCCTCGTCACGGGCATGAAGCTCGTTAAAGGCGCGAGAATCAAATACTCGACTTCGCAGAGCACAAAGGTCTCTGGGAACATTGGTATTGACGTACCTGCACTGGCTACAACTTTTGGCCCAAAAGGTCGCTGGAACAGCACGAATGACGATGAGACTGAGATTAATCGCGAATCTGAATTTGTGTTTGCGTTCCGTGTCAAGAGGCTCAAGTTTGGGCGGAAACTCGCCGTTGAAGAGTATAACAAGGGCGCCTTTTTGGCTATTGGCGATGAAAAAGATGACGGTATATCTGTTCTAGTGGAGGATGTAGATGGGTCTGATATCAAGACTGCGATAGCCGTTCCCGATGTGGCCGAGAACGGCATTGTCTATTGCGTCCCTGCTTAAAGATAAAAGAATAAAAATAAATCGAATCATACTTGAGATCTCATGAATTGGGTATATTGTTGGAAGTGGAGTGTATCGTTATTACGTTTCTAGTCATACAAGTGTTTTCTGATACTCTTAATCTTGTTGTAAACCTCCTCCCTTGTCGACTTCCTATCAAAGAGTGTATGAGGCGTGATGTAGTCATAACCTTGCCCCCTCCTCTGCTTGACCATGCTCTTCAAAACCTCATCCATCGAATGGACGTCTTTCAGCCACGGCCCTAGTAGGTCGCCTCCCGGAGGCATGTGCTGTTCCTGCTGCCGGACAAAAGACAAGATCGCTGCAGCAAGTCCAGCCGCAATTGGTGTCGCGACCGATGTGCCCGACATGACATTGACATGTTCAAAATGGCCATTCTTACCAATTGGCCAGTGAGAAGAGACATTCTCTCCTAGTAAGCTGAAGTTGACGTCTTTATCGTCTGCTGTCGGGTTGAACGAGGAGGGATTGCCATTTCCATCCGTTGAGTGAATGCAAAAGACGCTGGGATATTTGGCCGGAAAAGCTCGCCCAAGATTTGCTCCGTCATTCGATGCCGCGGCGAAGAGCAGTGTCTGATTGGCTAGTGCACGAGATATGGCTTCTTGCATAGGCTTGTTGTATTCCCGAATTCCGAAAGACATTGATATAATATCCACATTCCACACATTCACCGCGTGGTCAATGGCCTATACAAACAATTAGTTTTGCCCAAAAGACAAGAGAAAAAAAAGTCTGTTCCGTCATGTAGCCGGCCTTACCTTTGCAATGTCATCGTAAGTAGCACGATCTAGAGTTTCGCGACCTGCAACTCTCGCGACGTAGACCTCAGCGCATGTGGCAACTTTGAGTAGGAGTCCAAGAGCATGAGTGCCGTGCCCGATCTCGTCTCGAATATCATTTTCAGCTGTTCCGTTCACAAAACTTTTCCAGCCCCTGATTCGTGGATCTTGTCCCTGGTCGGTCATCAGAAGTGGATTTTCAGGATCCCATCCAGAATCCAAGATGGCTATTCGCACGGGTTCGAACGTTCTGGTGCCAGGCTCAAAAGCGTCGAAAGGATCAACATGGGTATAAATCGAGGCTAGAAGGTTATCCATCCATTGGATCGAAAGCGGACTCCTAGCAGATCATTAGTATGGCGAAGCTTTATAATGCTGGGAAACACTTTACTCTTGTCCATTGCCCGCCTGGTGACTCGCGTCAAAAAAGTACAGGCTCTTCTCGACGAGCTGTGCACGAAATTGGGGGTTTGGAGAAGGCTGTCGCGACCCCGTCACTCGTGGTACCGTATCGGGAATGAGAGTTGTGTAGGCCGCGGGTGTGGCGTCAGACATTGAACGATATGGGATTGCCCGTGATCCGTTGTCAGAGATCTCGACCTTGGCTGTTTCATGACGGACAACTTCTTGACCAAAGGGACCCCAGCAGAGCTGATTTTGTTGAGGATCAAGTGAGCCCAAGTTCTCCATTCGAAGACCCCATGACTTGAATATCTCAGCTTCGAGTCGTTTAATGACGTTTTGATAGAAGAGCCGCTGAACGTCGTCAGATTCAAAGGGGGCATCCTGTCCAGGAGGGAGGTACTCCCACCGCAGGCATGCTCTCGTGGCGAGAAAGTAATCTCTGCCGGCGTCAGCTTCTAGATTGTTGAGCAATTTAAGGCAGGTATAATAATCGGAATTGACGTTCCTGGTCCCGTGCGGGTCATCTCCCATCAACTCTATAGGTGTGCAATAGTGAAGCTCACACAAGAGTATGCCTAGCGCTAGCACACTCGCATTGGGATGAACATTATGTTTAGAGCTGTCAGCGTTGGCTCCATTGGCTGCCCTGCCGGCTGCGATGATCGGAACGTGTTCCATGGCCAGAAAGGGCTTCGTGATGTCGGGGAGTTGTCCATCCTCCAGTGGATCAACGAATAGAATATGTGAGTGGTTGAAGGAAGGCTGTATCCACGGCGTCTCCAAGAATGGGAGCAGCGCAGCAGCTAGTGTGACAGCTAATATTCGCTTCCCCTTGAGTGGTAATGCAGATTTACCACGTAATTCTTGCTGCCGCTGGAATAGAGCCGACAAAGATACCGTTCGCGACATTTGATCGCCGCCAAAAGTCTTTGGCTGCGGGCGAAGCCTCTGAAATATCCCACCCTCAAGAGCCAAGTGCAAGCAGTTTTGCTGACCGAGCGACTCTGTAATGCTTTGGCATAGGTGGACAAATTCGGGCGTGGTGCTAACTACGGGCTCAGATGCGCTTCTCATCCTGCTATTGTGTACGTCTCTACCGCGGAATGTCAGTGGAAGGCATTGAACGAAGCTTCTCAAAGCTCACTTGATCGTTATTTTTGCTTCCTGCAATGCAGTTTCACCTGGAGCCCGCACGCCAAAGAACACTTCGAAGCTCGTCTCAACGTTGAAATCCTTGTTTTGTTGTGGCAGCGAAAGTCTCACGCTCAAGCCTGAGCATCTCTGGCAAACGCATACCCAGTGCTGCCGCAGCGCATTGTCCAAGGACACTAGATGCTTCCTCATGCGCACGGCGAAATCGGCATCGGGGTCTTTGTCAAAATTGTCGATGGCATTCGGGTCTTCGCGAGGAGGAAGAACTCGGCGCATCTTTGCCCTCCGGTCTATTTGCGAAAATTCCTCGATGACAGCGTCACTTTCTCGTTTCCGTTTACTGACCTGAATGGGAGGGCCTGGGTTTGTAATCGCACCACGACGCCGCTGCTCCATCATGTCCTGTATCGCCTGAAGCTTGGGATACGGCACATCGCGGCGTAAACCCTGCTCCGTAAGCTGGTGTTAGTAGGTGAGCTGGAGGTGGGAGGCCGAAAAGACTGAAGCTTGCCGTATAGCGGGATCACTTACAGAACCCGATTTCCCATCCGGATTATATTGGACATACTGTTCAAATGCGCGCAGCGCTCTTGCAATGTCCTCAGGCTCAGGCTCAGGCTCGTCGGATTCATCGGCGTAGCTCTGTAGAAATGCATCCGCACGCACCCAGGCTGCTTGTGTTTGTGATCTCAATGACACGGGCTCCTCTGACTTTTCCGGTTGTCTTCCAACCAAAAAATCGACCGTGCTCTTGAACAGAAATTGTAAATTACTTGCCATGGTTGTACGTCGAAAATTCGTAGATTCCGCGATGTCACTAAGACACAAATCAGGTGTGCCGTGTAAGGCTGTAAGAAATGTTATAGGTATCCCACCTTGAGCTGATCAGGTAATCGCCGCCATTGTATGGATGCAAGGATAGAACCCCCCTCGCCTCGCATCGGGCTGTGTTCAACTTCAACTGCTTGTACTATACTGAATACGCACCCAAAGCCGTGATGAACCCAGCGTGCAGATCCTCCCGCCTATGAGCACGCCAGCCGTGTCTCTACAGCCCACGCCTTCTGACAGGTCAGTCTCCTCAGTCCATGTCCCTTGAGGCTCAGCTACTGCACTTACAAGGGAGTAAGCTGGGAATTGTGGATATGAACGAGCATATTCGATGGAGCCACCCGCTGTAACCTGAGCACAGCGGTACCAAGTAGGTACTGCATGGGAATGAGAACTTCAAAACCGAACGGACAGCCGACCCTCCATCTCAAAGCTGAGGCGGCTATGTTGGGGGCCATGTGTCCACTTGCGTGTGGTCATAGGCGCGAAGGCACGCATTCCCTGCTCTGTTTGGCCTCCCAATGACCTCCATTGGCAACTCAACGTAGTTGAAGATGAGAAGTGAAACTATTGTGTGCGCCTGTAATAATTGGTTCAAGTTGCCTGATAAATGATTCCAAGCCACACACTCTCTGCGCTGAAACACGTCGACAACCAGTTTGTTGGGAGCCTCGCGCGTCCGTGCCTCGCTATTTGCTGTTGCATCACACTTTTACAATCTTTCGTGACATTTATTTAACCCCCCTTGTCTTTTATTTAAAAGTCTAGCACCTAGTATTGGTGGTCTTGTGCTTCATCGTCAGTCAGCGCGGCTCTGACTTCTCGTGAGAAGAATCATGTCAGAAACACAACTTAAGAAGCGACAGGTGCCGCAAGTCAGCATGAACACCACGAACAACCCCGCAAATCAGCCAAAGGCCAAAAAACCGCGAACCGTATCGTGGAACGAGGTTGCTGACTGGCAGTTTGACAACAAGTATATCCTCAGCGGGTATCGGCCAGAGAACGGAGACTATCTCGAGGTCCTTGCCAGTCTGACCTTTTTGCACAACGAGACTTGCAATGTATACACTCATCTAATCGGGGCTCTGATCCTACCGATCTTGGCACCTCTCGTCCTTCGGGTGCTGTCCCAGCCTCAGTTCCTCAATGTCTCGTCCATGGACTATGCGGCATTTGGAGTCTACTTCTGGTGTGCGGAAATCTGTTTGATCTTGAGCTCACTTTACCACCTGATACAGCCTCACTCGCATCGCGTAGACCTGTTCTGGCACGGAATGGATTTGCTTGGTATTGTCATTGTCACAGTGGGCACGTTCTCATCCGGCATCTTCTATGTGTTTTTCTGTGAAGCGGACTTGCAAAAACTGCATTGGGGTATTGTCAGTCTCTCCGAGCGACCATCACCGCTCATACTCACTGACCCGGCGACTGGGTTAAACATTCAATAATTAGTACGCTAACATGAGTTTCAGATCTTATCCACGGGCACAATCACCGGCGTTCTCATCTCGAACCCCATTCTTAAAACGCCGCGCTGGCGGAAAGTGAAAGTGGGTGCCTTTGTTGTCTTTGGCGCTTCATCGTTCATCCCGCTGCTACATGGAGTCCAACGATACGGCCTTGAATACATGCTCCAATACTCTGGAATGAAATGGTACCTGGTCGAGCTTACCTTCTATGGCACTGGAGTCAGCCTTTACGGGGTATGTCTCGCACGCTCACCTCACCGAAGGATGAGAATTTAGACTAACGAATTGTCTGCAGTTCCGAATTCCGGAGCGTTTGTCGCCAGGTACATTTGATATCTTTGGAAGCGGACACCAGCTCTTTCATGTCGCCATCTTATGCGCAATGTACTCACATGTGACCGCTCTGCTGCAAGGTTTCACAACCTGTCATACCTTGGATGTGTGTCAACTTCAAGGTCTTCACTAAGCAAATTGAAGCTGTATAGAATGCTAGATTGCTCTGGCTCAGGCTGGGCAAGTAGCAAGGACTTGCATAGATATTCTCCTATTAGATCTAAGGACAAGAACAGGCAAGATTCTCTGTCTGGGGGGAAAGCATTGGTTACCCACTTTGTGTTTGGTATTTATGCCGTATTATATACCACGGTCTCTTGAGATGTCAAACATCATGTCAAACCTGATTGGGTTGCGTTGGTGATAGACACTGACACTGGGCGAGAACAAAAAAGGATTAAAATTGTATGAGATAAAAGTGTTTAAGACAAGGAAATTTGTTATTCGATTGTAGCAATTCCTGAGTGTAGGTTAGATAGTAGTTTAGTCCCAAATATTTGATCATTGAGAAACCTTGCCTCTGGACTACATAAGGTATGTAGACTACTTCGACGTACCAAGTCAATAACTTGCCTCAAACTGCATACTCTTGTCTCAGCCTATGTTGCAGCACTATGTTTTTACTTACAGGCAAAGAAGTGAAGTGGGTCAATCGCCTCTTTGTCTCAACAAATTGGATGCACGGCCCAAATGGACTCAGCCATCATCACAATACTTTTTTGTCTAACCGGGTATCCTTCAACATAATATACATGATTATCATACACATGGCTCCTGCCACCACATTCTTAGACTGGCGTCTTGATGGCCCCGTCAGGAGTTGGGTCTTCAGCCTCAAATTTCCTTGGAATCAGACCCTCAGCCATGTCGATGGCACCTTTCATATCGTTCTTGTTGAACAGGAACAATCCCTGGATAGCAGCAGCGCTTGTGTGCCGATTAGAGGCTTGCCCATCCTTGTATTGTCCAAATAAGCCAAGCTCTTCCAGTCGTTCCAAGAACCGTGTCCGACCAGAGTGGTCCTGGTCAACATCGCCATAAAAGCGATCCCACATCTGTGTAGCTTGGTACCTTGTCGCCTCGCCAATTTTTAGCATCATGTCCACTCGGCCTGGCCGGATCAGTGCGGGATCTAGACGCTCAATGTGGTTGGTCGTAAGGAATGCGATGCGCTCTTCTCCAGCTGCGACACCATCCAGTGCATTGAGAAGACCTGAGAAAGTGACATTGGCACCGCTGTATCCATCCGTGTCTCGCTGTCGGCGATTGACAAAAGCAGCATCCGCATCTTCCAACAGAAGCAGGCTTCTCTTGGGCAGTTTCGTGAGGAGGTATGCCAATTTATCATCCGTCATACCCATTTCGCTAAGGTTGATCATGGCAACACTAAAGTCAAGCTCTCCCGCCAGCGCTTGGATGAAAGAACTTTTGCCACTTCCTGGAGGTCCAAACAAGAGATATCCTCTCCGGTAAGGAATACCTCGATCAACATACCACTGTTGCCTTGTCAAGAAATCTTTGACGTCGCCAACTATGCTCTCCTTGATCCCCTCGTCCAATATGACTGAGCCGAGCGGCCTCTTCTTTCGAGGATCTCCAAGTGGACTCCATTCAAGCCCGCGCGCAGAGTAAACTACCGTCTTTCCTTCGTTGGCTTTTGCGGCCAATTGGTGCGCCTCTCTAAAGAGGTCTTCAAATACATGTCGATGAGCCCAGAGGGTGGTCAACTGGACAATCTCATGCGGCTCTCCAGTATTCATGTTCGCTGTGTTGTGCTTCTCCCTGTTGACCGAAATGAAAGCCTTGCCAAACTTGACAATGTGGCGTCCATATCCAGGTTGAAGGAAGAAATGAGCGTTGATAGGCCCGCCTGCTCCTGGTCCTCTTGATGCCGTCGCAGTCGCCACTGACAGGTTGTGAATCCTTGTGAGCCGTGAGGCAATAAAGCCCGGCGTCTCACGAGGCTGTGACAGCCATGCGAGGATCCAGGGATATGCCGGATCTTGTTTGCTTATCTCGACATTGACAAGCAGCCGGCGGCGAGCAGCTCCAAGGACGACGATTGATCCTTTGCGGGCAAACGCCGCGGCAGCGCCTAAGGAGGCGAGGCCGATACCTCCGGCGAACAGAGGATTATCGAAGAGCGCATTGAAGTTTAGCACCGATGCAGGCGATGGTGAAGTAGACATGCCGAAACTTGGCTGAGATGCAACATTAGCTGAATGTCGATGACCAAAAGAGAAGTCTTCGATATTCGGGATGACTAATCAACCCGGTGCTAAGAGGTGCGAATCTGCACGAGTTTGCCACCCTGCGAATATTTCTAAGGGAGAAGAAAGACTTCTCTGGTCATGATGAGATAGGATATTCGGGCTAGAATTAGATAAAATTAATGAAAGGCTGATGATGTATATAAATAATTAAGTCTGCAGCACTGCGCAACGAGAATATGAGAGGAAACCACCTGAGGTGATACACTCTTGTGAAAACAGAACATGAAGGATGTCTTATATCAATGGTAATAATGATCTCAGTGTTCAATAATTCGGAGCCTCTCGACTTCGAACCCGATAATTTCCTAAATCGGATGCGCTTCCGTAGCTCAGTTGGTTAGAGCTTCGTACTAATACTGGACTTAACCGTCTAGCCTTGGTAATGCGAAGGTCGCAGGTTCAAGCCCTGCCGGGAGCAAGATGCCCCAATGCGTTATCCGGAATAGGAAATTTCTTTTTTTGCTCGTTTCAATGTTTGACAACTATTTCTTTTTTTTGGCTTGATTCCTATACTTCTTCACCATATCTACAATACCTAGCTAGGTAGCTAAAGAGTTATCGGATCAAATATTCTCTCTCTGTTTTTTCACTCCATTACTATCTACCTGGTATCTTATGCTGCCATTTTCCTGTAAAAGCCCCTAGCCTCCATACCTCTCAAATTGTTAGACTCCTCTCCCCTACTGTTGGACAAACATCTTGTAGCCAATGCCTTTGTTCTTCATCCATGACCAACACTCTTTCCCTGTTTCTTCCGAAGTCTTTGTTGCTTGTTGGTCGAATTATTCTCATTGGTTAGGAAGCACAAAGAAAATTACATGTAAATACGAATGCATGCATTCCTATACGCACGGTCCGCCAACCTTGAGAGTCGCATCACATGAATATGTCAATCCATCCGTGTCATCAACACTATATGTACCCGAGATACAATCCCCCAGAAGCACACTATCACATACCCTCATCACAGAGCCTCAGTTTTCTGAGAGTTCTGATGCCCTTGCCTTTTCATCCTTGTTGAATACCTTGGCCATTTCTATCGCTCCCGGTTTGCAATCCATCTATATAGCTGCTGTAGCTGCTGATACCACTTTCTCGCTTCTTTGTCGCAAAGCTCAGCGTGAGACTTTGAGTTCACGAGATGGCTCTATTGCCAATACTGCTCGGAGTAATATTCTCCACCTTCTACAGACAAGCCACGGCTGGGGGGATTGTGTCGACAGTCGTCCGAGTCGGCGACATATCTTACTACATGCACCCTTTAAATCCTTCTGTAAGGTCTAGATGAGTTGTGCAAGCTTGCATTATTCACTGATGATCCATAGGGCTCTCACCTTGCCGTACCGACTTTTGACCGCGATACGGCTGCCGAAGCGTGTACTATCCTTACGATTAATTGGCACTTCCCTATCGCGGCTGAGCTCCAAGCCATCTTGGATGATTTCAGGACCAAAGATGATGTCTGGTCGCGAGATTTCATTGGGACCATAATTGTCCAGACAACCGACATCGATCTTGAACTCACGGAAAACGACAAGGATATTCTTCGTAGCCTTGGGGCTAACGATATACATCTATTCTACAATGGCGCGGCGGAAGTTCAGCTTCCTCAGGGTCCTTATTTTTTGCATCACGGTCAGCTTTACCAAGCCTATCGGTTGTACGCAGATACTGCAGATGCTTTTATAGTGGCTACAGTCCCAGATGATGGCGATGGGTGAGTATTGACCTTGAAATACCTACCTTTTGTGGCCAGAACTAATCATTGTTCAAGCTTCCGATCGCTGGATGCTTCTGCGTACGGAGAACAGTTTCCATCAGCTCTCACTGTCGCCGTACCCTCTCGCCTATATTACACCAAATCATGTCAGAAGCCGTACGCGGGCTTGCGGATAGCTATAAAGGACATTATAGACTTGAAAGGGCTCAAGACTGGAGCTTCCTCGCGTGCCTACACCGAGCTCTATCCACCCAAAACAGAAAGCGCAGAAACAGTCAAGCGGCTTATCGACTTGGGCTTTGTGATAGTTGGAAAGCTAAAGACTACACAATTTGCCGACTCGGAATGGCCAACGAGTGATTGGGTTGACTATCATGGACCCTGGAATCCGCGCGGAGACGGTTATCTAACGCCCAGTGGAAGCAGTGCTGGCAGTGCTTCCGCTGTATCCTCGTATACGTGGCTTGACATGTCACTGGGCACAGACAGTAAGATACACTATGACTCTAGGTTAATAGAACTTTGCTAATTATCTTCCAGCGTTAGGAAGTATCAGATCACCTTCGGCGGCTCAGGGAATTTTCGGAATGAGACCCACGCTTGGAGCCGCAAACACCACCGGTTTAGTGCCGTACAGCTCGTATGTTTTCAGTATATATCTATGAGATTACATTGCTTACCTATTTATCACCTAGCAATTGGGATACGATTGGCGGATTTGCCCGCACAGCAACGGAGTTCAAGAGCCTCGCCCAAGCACTCTACGGCTCAGCGGAGACACATGGCAAGGTTTACAAGGTATGCAGCCATCCACGGCTTCTCGTTAACCTCTAACATACTTACTTGGAATAGAAACCGACTAAACTAATTTATTTGACCGACTACTGGCCGATTGACCATGAAGAGAGCCAAAAGGTCATGGAAAGTTTTATCGTACGCGTTGAGAACTTTTTGGGTGTAAACCGTACGAATATCAATCTTGCAGATACATGGAAGAGAACCCGCCCAGAAGGGAGCGACGAATCCATCACCAAGTATTTTGATCACGCCTTCGACTGGTCTGCCAACCGTGATCAGTGGACAGGGCTTCTCAAACCGTTTATCGAAGAATACACGAATAAGATTGGCAAACCACCTATTCTTAATCCACAGGTTCGATTTAAAGTGTAAGTAGGGTCGGGTGCGTGAAGTTGATAAAAAATCTCTGACGGTGATGCAGGGAATATACACCGACTGTAACAGCGGAGCAGAAGGCAGAGGGTGAGAGACTTCTCAAAACATACCACGACTGGTTCTATGAGCATATCATGCCGCCCACCAAGGATGGCTACTCCAGTAGCATCATCGTTCTCCCTTGGACAAATGGCCAGCCAAATTACCGGGATACGTATAAGACTGGGCCACAACAATTTACAGGCCAGGGGTTCTTCTTTTATAATGTTGGCCCTTATGCTCAATGTCCAGAGCTCATTGTTCCTAGTAAGTAACAATTAGATGATCGGTCTGTTCTTCTGTCTCTCCTACGCTTTACTAATCTATGATGTATAGTTGGTTCTACGCCATATTTCTCAAACTTCACGCAACGGGAAGAACAACTTCCTGCCGCTGTTGGATTCATAGCTGCTAAAGGCAGCGACATTATGCTAGCTGATTTCGTTAGTAACCTCTTCGAAGATTCATATGCTGTCATTGAATCAGAAGAACAAGCCCGTCTTGCTTAGTAGGGTAGACAGTTTTAGTATATCGCATGATGCTCGATAGCCCATAGGGCCGCCACTTGACTCAAAATTTCCGTAGGAATTTATAAGACCTGTATTACAGGATCAAATTTCTTTTGTCTTTCGGTTTATTTCATTATCATGTTCTGTTGTTTCCGAACAAGTATTCCTACCAAATTAAATACCTCCTAAATTGTTATACTCCCTGCCTCCTATCATTATTCAAGCATCTCATCGGTAATGCCCGAATCCTTCTTCCATATTAAGAATTCTTCCAATGTTTCTTCCGAACCTGACAATGCACCCTTTCTCACCAACGTGCATACGAAATTGCGATAATCTCCTGCTCTAGAAACTGCCAAATCCAACGGAGTCAATTGTTCATCATTCTTGGCGTTAATGTCAACCTCCGGGCTAACGCTTAAAAGCTCATCGAGCATTTTGAGCATGGTTTCTTCATCACTCTCCTGATAAGTCCATTGACACAGAGTGTGCATTGGAGTGTTGCCGTCTTTTCCCTTTTCTAAAACCGCTTTCACGCTTGCTTTCTTGTCATGTGCAACAAAATCTTGCACAAGCTCAAGGTTACCGATATACAACGAGTGTTGTAACGGCGAGAAGTCGAGAGAGTTGTATAACGTGGTGCTGGCTCCCTTCTCGAGCAAGATCTTTACAATATCCCTGTACTTGTTGCGAACAGCAATGTGTAATGGCGTTTGGTTACGATACTCACTAACAGCATCGATATTTGCGCCCGCTTTTAACAACTGTTGAAGGATGTTGAGTTCGTTTTGTGAGACTGCAAGATGCAGTGGCGAATGTCCATCTTCATCAACAGCATCAACATCGACCTCGGCTTTCAACAGTAGTTGCACAATTCTGTCGCTTCCTCCTGCAACTGCACCAAGTAGAGGTGCGTATCCCTCTCTTTCGTCAGCATCGACATTGGCACCAGCTTTGATCAACAGTTCTGCAATATCCCATTTCTTCTTGTAGATTGATATGAGCAACGGCGTTTGCCCAAAATCGTCCAGCGCGTTAAGATCAGCTCCGAGTCCACGTAACAACTCTATAGCTTCGGATGGGCCATGTTCTGCTGCTATGTGTAGTGGAGTTGCTTCATCTTTGGCTTTAGCCTTTGCATAATCAGCGGCTTTAATTGGATCAGATTGAAGAAGTCTTTTTGCAATGCCGAATCCCTTTGACCCAAGACTAAGAGCCATATGTAGTGGTGTTCTCCCATCCTTTGCCGCGGTCGCAACGTTTGCACCCTCGTCCACCAGAAGTGTAGCGACTTCGATTGTACCATCTGCCAACGCTTGATAGAGCGGCGTGCGTCCTTCTAGATCAGTTGTTTCTTTATCAGCACCACTTTGTAAGAGCAGCCGTACAGTGTCGATCTCTTTAACTGCGATGTGAAGTGGAGTTGAGCCATCTTTTGATTTGGCATTGACGTCTGCACCAGCGTTGATTAATAAAGGGGTAGCCAGCAGTGACTTGTTTTCGATTGCGAGATGTAGAGATGTACGGGAATCATTGTCGCCGATGTTGATGTCTGCTCCGCAATCTTCAATGATGCATGTGAGTAAGTCCTTGTGTCCATATATCGCAGCTAGATGGAGACAAGTCCAACCAAATCGATCTTTGAGACTAATGTCGTCCTTTAGCAGCCAGACTGAATCCACATCTCCCCTGACTGCAGCCCAGTGAATCGGATGTCTCTCGTTGCGATCGACGTGTACCACGCCTTTTCCAGTATACTTTTGGCGTCCTGACTTGACCTTATCAACCAGCATTTGTAATATATCGGCGTTACCACTCCTAACAGCACAGTGCATCGGCGTGATTCCATCATATCCGGCAATTTCGATTGGAGCGTCGCGGTCAAGTAGCATGTCCACTACTCTCTCGTTACCTACGAGGCAAGCATGCTGCAAGGGCGTCCATCCCATAAAGTCTCGAAGGTTGAGAGCTTCTCTTTCCTTGGAGAAGACTATGCGCATATTGTCGGCTTGTAAGTTGGCAGCATAATGAAGCGGCGACCAACCGAAGGCGTCTGCCTTTTCGAGCTTTTCAAAATCCCAGAAGTATAGAGTTTTCTCCGACTCGATTTCTTGCATGAACTGTTGGTGATCATCAGTGATTTGGAAACTCTCCGGCAATGTTCTTATGTTGTCAGGTGAGGGACCAATTATTGTATTGAAGGGCATAGCATAGTGCCATTCTTTCATTAGCATCCTCGTTGGTATTGAGATATTCGCCTGCTTTGCGAATCTTTCGTCCTTTAATTTGGTCATTAGAATTTTCAGTTGCTTGGTAAGCTCCTCTTCTTCTCGCCCTTCCTCCTTTTGGAGCACAGCTTCATGGCGCAACCTGCTTAGAAACCCTAAGCATACAGCTATGGCTAATGGACCTGACGATTCCTTTGCTAGATCAAATTGTAGAGCCAAGTTAAGGAGACAGCAGCAACTATCGACTAGCTTTTCCCATTGGCATGCTCGCTCATACTTTTGTGCCTGCTTTGTGGCATCGTCGATGACATTCTTGATGTTGCTTAGTTTCTGCTCGAGGCTTAAGGGCACAATAAGATCGAAATAGATATCCGACAGCGTTCCGAATCCGATCTTCTCCAGTTTCCTGGCCAAATTGGAAATGGTATCATTTTTTATCTTCAGTTCTTTCCAGTCCTCTGTCATCTTACTGTAGTTCATCTGTTGTATGCTCGACGCGCTTGAGATGGTGACTCCAGGCATTTTTGCGACTGCGCGTAAAAATGAGAACAACAAGTCCCTGGAGAAAAGCCTTTCTTGCTTTTCTCGGCACTCAAGAACGAGATACTTTGTATCTTCCCCGTCTTCAGCTGTAGACTTGACGGATCCTTCTTCTGAGGTGAACCCGACTACCGTCGTACCAGTCGTTTTCTTCTTATCAATATCGGCTTTGGGTTGCGTATACAATTCAGCGATGACTTCTGGCATCCACCAATGAAGGTCTCGGGACAAGCGCTTCTGATGCTCACTTGATCCATACAGCCGTAACTGGTGAGACTGATTATCGCCAGAAAGCTTCGCAGGCGGGATCGAGTACATCCATAACGAGAGGATTGCTTCGATTCTCCCGCTTCCATCTTTGACTTGCCACTTCATGTCTTTTTTCTCGACTTGCCACTTCATGTCTCTTTTCTTCTCAAGTTCTATCTCGACATATTCATCAACATCTTCATCAGGTAACCCGCTATAAATTGCTGGAATGCTCCACACATAATTTCCTTCGGGCAATTGTTCAAGAAATGTTTGAGCAATGGCTTCAATCGCTGATGTTAAACGGGCAGCCTCCTCACGGACCGTACTTTTCCATTTTGAAAGCTTTCTTAATTCTTGTCGAGCCACCATCATCTTATGCGCCATTGATGGTCCCTTATTTTTTTGGCTATCATCATCGGCCAGCTTCAAAGAGGGATATGCCTGCTTGTCTCCGGTGCGGACATGCCATCTGGGAGAATCGCGGTCTTTCGAAGCATCATTTTCTCCCCCTTTGAGTGGTTCGTCGCTAAATATCGCCCAAGGAGCCGTTCTGATATTTCCAAAGCTCAAGGCAAACCAATCCAACTCAGATTTTGACTTCAAGCGCGTGCGAATCGGAGATTTTCCAAGTCCACGTCGGACAATGACCCTTATAATTGTCACCACGATTGTAATGCCAAGTTGTAGGACTGATGCTGTCCAATTGAGTCCTCTCATCCCAATAAACTGTCCGATGAATCCAACGAGGGAAATAAGAGCACCGGTAAATGTTACATTCTCCAAAATTCTTTCCCGAGTTTGTTCGTCCTTCTCCTTTGTATCTTCGACATCCTTCTCGCTATGGCCCATGATGGGATTCTCTTGCATGTTTTCCCTGATATTTCGGCGGGACATTGTGATATATTTTCGCTTCCTAGTTGGGTAGATTGCAAATGGCCTAAAAACTTGCTCACTCACAGTATGATGCTTTTGCAGCCACACGATATAAATCTGATGATTGTCCGCTTTATAACATGTCTCTGCTGTGCTCTTTTCGACAACCCAGGCGCACATGAACAGACCTAGTACCAAGAGAAGAGTTCCTCCGGCGGCACATGGAAAAGCATAGTCGACGACTCTCTTACCATCCTTCAGGAATTTGCCCTTGATAGGTTGATGATAGGTGATGAAACCAAAATATACAAGGGCACCAAGTTGTAGTATCACGCCGATAGTGGCTGCAAGATAAATTTCGCCTCGTTCGACTCTATCGTGGCAATTGAGGAGAAGATTCGGTGCGCTGTCATCAGATTCAACAACGACAATCATTTCCTTCTTGTCCGTCTCGTCAGATTCCGAAAACCCGGAGTCTGTGGTGCCAGTGCCAGTTTTTTCAGAGTCCGTCTTGCTAGAATCGGTCTTCGCAGTGTCTCTTTTTCGAATGACAGGAACTTCGCTGATCACGGTGGGGTTCTTTGTGCTTTCAAGTGCAACAACCTCTATTTGAGTGCTGGTACTGGATTCATTTTGCTGACTTCCGGTTTCTAGATCCATTTCGAAGGACGACATAGTTCGTTCTCTTTTTATTCGTGGTCGGTCGTGCGAAGTTGACGCGGAAGAACGCAGCAGCTTTCCGCAGCTACCCTTTATGTTATTCGAAAACCGTGCTAGAATTCTTTTAAATGATCTCCAAGCATATCTTGGACCGGCAGTTTCTCCAATGTCTCTTAGCAGAACGCCGAGAAGTGGGTATGAATGCATGGCCGCTTACCGATCTTCTGTAGGATTTTTTCACCCTCTACTTTCTCCAGTTTCGCATACCGAATATGAACGTCCTTTTGAGATAGAGAATCGGGATTACTCCCGTTTGGCAGAAGGCAGATGAACTGATATATATCGGCCGATCCCGGACATCTGACGACGCTGTGACCGTTCCAAAGCTCGCATGCCTCCTTAGACGTGGATGACATGACGTCGATCTCTGCCGCTGAGAGATTCTCTCTGGCTCTTCCAATAAACGACTTCAGCCATGCCGGCCCGGCCACTCGGATAGCGCTCACAACAGTTGTGATTGCGCCAATCGGGGCAACGGCCAAGAGTATGCAGTCGGCGATGCCCATGGCTTGGCTCATGAACTGCATGACAACCCGTTCGCCAAATAGCGCAATAATACTACAAGCATGTGATATTAGTATACCTTAAGTTTGAAAGACGAATAGTAGGACGAGCTATTTGGACACGCTCAGTTTTTACTTACGGTCCCAGGTCGGAGGCCAAATTGTTCGCAAAATCATCCCCGCCATCGGCAGATGCACGACCTGCAAGCCATAGCATCAAAAAAATCGAGAAAACCATGGCCTGAGCCATTTTTAGACGCTGAGTTGCGCCTGAATAGCGTCGGAGCAATGTCGATTACGCGCTGGTTGATGAGGGATGAATATTGTCGTTATGAGGACGGCATACTTGAGGGCAAATCGTGGCATCCAGAAGGTTGGGTTGCGCCAGTCGGGCTATATGCTATTCGGATCGCAACTTTGCTTTTTTATTTGGGAATCAGCCGCGGAGCCTGATCCAGCCTCCAGACACCCCCGACATGCATTACCAATGCAGGCCCGCCCTCGCACACCCATTTACAAGCAGCTTCTTCGCGCTCATCCGATCCTACAGACATACCTTTGCCGACAAACCTTTCGCTAGCTCAGGATACTTGAAATAGATGAAATGATAAGACCAAAGTTTTATCGGCCTCTATGCCTCCATGTACTCCGTACGCCATCTTGTATGCTGACAGACAAAAGAGCCTCCATCGCCTAGCCAGGGCACGCGATAATACCGCCCAGACACACTAAAGTAGCGACTACTACTCGAGTCGGCCCACGTGGAACTAGCAGGGGTGGAAGAAAGACTCAACGGTGAAAACTTGATCAAAAGGTAATGATCCTCTAGGTAAGAGGAGTAGATGGTCGTTCAGAGTTGATGGTTTGGGAGCGTCATGTTGTTGGCCGTCTGTTTCTGTTCTGGTAGGTAGTCACCCGAAAGTTTATGGCCCCTTGCCGCCCCTAGTGGCACAGGCGCATATGTACGTGTATACAGGCGGCCAGCTTCCGTCTTTAAACTGGCCTGGCGGCATGTTTCGATGCTTTTGACTGGCTTGTTGCGTTGAGGTTGCCCACCCTCATTGGGTAAAGCTCTGCCACCTGAACTTAGGCGCCAAGGATAAAGCACTCCAACTCCGTACAAATAGATAAGTATGCAGGATTATAGGCAACTTGAGGCTCTTGGACACCGAAACTCAGCTACACAAGGGAGGCTGCAAGGTGTGTCCATCGTGGGGGCGCCATCATGCCATTGGCCAAGCTGTTGATGGTGTACGACAACTAACTGAGACAGTTCTAGCCTCTTCTGAATACGACGTGCCTCTGTAATCCTTTGTGAAGCCCCCCCGCTCAGCTCTCCCCGCAACCTTAGCTGCGGCTTCTACCCGCTTCGTGTAAGTGGTGGAGGGCGATGTTACGTCTTGACCATTGCGAGAATGACCAATCAGTTGGAACTGAAAGTTAAAAATAATAAGTGCTTCAATTTAAAGGTAAATATCTGGGCTATTGAACACGGAGTGCCCAAAGCCAAACTATCACAAGACTCAAGTCCGACTCTGCACATCCTTCGAATCCCTTCTGAGATCTTATGTGTATTCTTTAGATAGCTTAGTAAACGCGATTAATCGTTGATGGGAATAACGACAGATAATCTTACAAAGTGACTGCGGCGCTCGTGATTAGGACGTAGTAGGAGCATCTGTGGATGCCGCAACAGTGCTTGCAGGAGTAAGCTCCCAATGCTGCCCAGTATGATTGCCGCCAGCGAGGTGAGCAACAAACGTATCCGAGTATACATCCAGGTGCTTATCCTGTCCCGTAAAGGTATTGCTCAGGCGATATGGATAACCCTGGCCGCCTGGAGTCCAATTGTCGAATCTCCAAAACTGACCTGAATAGTTACCAGTGTCGGCCATGTGGAGATTGACGTTTTCCACTCCGTCATTGATAACGTCGAGCGACTGCTTCACACCATTGGCAACTGTATGGAGGCGATAGTAGTTGCTCATGGTTGTCGGGGTGAGGAACCAGAGGGCATTAGGACTAACGCTATGCGCGTCAACCATAGAGAGGGAATCACCACTTGAAGTCATGGCAAGTATTTTGTTTGCAGCTGTGTAGCTGTTTTTAAGGACATAGATCTTGCTGGTATCGATTGCTGCCATCTCGGTTTTGGTTATATAAAATACTACTATTTCGCTGTGGTTTGTGTAGATAGCTGTGTCTCAAGCAACTTGATCGTTAAAGATTTCGATTCCGGTGCCTGATTTTATATGTGAGAAAGAGAGAACATGTTTCACTTCGGCTCAAATGGTTGCCTAAAACAAGGCTGACTTGGGAACGCTAAGGAAACAATAACAATTATCTTTCTGTAGAGCTAATGCGGCACAACCTAGCTTTCATAACCCGACTGGCTCAATCGACGAGGTTCTGGAGCCTTTGTATTACAGGTCCTCAGTTGTAAGGATACACATCGACGAGAATGAAGCTATAGTGACGTAGAACTCAGACTTCCAAAATCACGCCACCGAGGGATGGGATAATATATTAATAGTGTAGCCCTGAAATAATAGGGCTATTCAATGGCCATGTTCTTCGCTGATCAGTCACGAGCAGTGGGACTCCAATCGGGAGTATGTAAACAATGGATTATGTCACGAAGATGACATCTCGTATAGCGTGACAAATATATTTTGCAAACATCAGCCTTTCCAGGATTAAAAAAAAAAATACAACTATCAAGCTCCTATCTATATGACTTTTTTATAGCCCTTTCAGAAAAGACAGATCAACGGCAGGAAATCCCGCTAGCCCAAGAACCTTCAGAATATAAGTCAAATCATAGTCTTTGACAGGGAACACCTCAGCCAAAAGGTCCTACGTCCATATTAGCCAATGACTTCACACAGAGATTTATTGGCCTTACCATTGGAGTTTTTATCACAACATTACCCATGAGATCGGTCAGATTGGGCTGAGATAAGAGTGATTCGAGACCAACAGTGGCGACCCCGATGGCATTGTTGAGTACAATAGGTTTGGGACGGAACCCAAGGTTCGTCGGAATTCTCTGCTGCTCAAATATACTTCGAACCCATTCGAGTTTAGGCTTTCCCCCAAGACTCTGTGTCAGGAGACCGTTCTCCAAGGCGCCAATTGCAATGGAGCGGGCGCCGCACTGTTGGTTGGGGTTGTGGGCAATGTCAAATAGATCTCTTGCCGACCTAGCTGCTCCGATTGCCTGGGGGGTGATAATAGTGTAGTTCATGAGAACTTCCAAGGGGACAGACCAGATTGTTTCGTTAAAGTCATTGTTATTACCCTCCCCAATGTCTGCCCTTGATAAACTGCAGTCATGGTCGATAAATCCATGGTTGGATAGCTCATGAAGGTCAAACGCGGCCAGTCTGTATGACTTGATGAGCTCAGCTACACCCACGACTATCGAAATCTCGGGTGAGACTCCAAGCCCCAAGTAGGTTCCGCGAATAAGGTCGATTACGGTAATGTTTTTGCCGCTGTGAGGTAAGAAGCCATGGTTGGCAAGTGAGTTGAGGCCGGGACATGGTCCACGAGCTTTTACTTGACAATTAATCCAGATGAGTCCAGGTAGTTTCATACGTTATCACTTACAATCGTCGGGGCCGGCAGGCTGCCAGTCGTTGAACTTGGGGTCAAATGGATTGAAGATGGGAAGGCCAAGAAGTTGAGTAGCTCCGATACTGCTCAAAGTGGAAATTGTCACAAGAGAAAGAAGATACTTCATCCTGAACTGAGTTTAATATGACTAAGTATTAGAAGTTGTGCTTTTCCTGATGCTTTTTGAAACCTTTTTACAGAAACATCGGCCTTTTTGTAGTTGGAAAGCAACTCTCACAGTGCTGAAGAGTGAGTATGGGCTCCAAAAGCGGATATACGGCAAAAGCCCGAATCCTACGTTGGAGCTCATTGCAGTTTTCTCTACCATGCGCCAATAGTATCTACACATGCTCAAACCTCAATTTGCGAGCTTCTTTGATGCGACCCAGAGAGTTGCGAATGACATAGCTGCTGCAACCGATTGAGGCATCGTCGGACTGACTTGCCGGAAGCATGAGTGGACTAAGGTAGATCTTATACAAAGAATGGTTAAATATGCGACTCTGCACGGAGACCGTTAATATATAAAATACGACATTATAGTTTAACGAGGTGTGTAAGGACATTTCCAAGTCATTTGATACGTGGAGCTTGATTGAGGCTTATTTACAACACCATTTTGGACAGCTGCATAATCAGGATTTGGAAACTCAGGGATGTTTATTGCAGAATGCGTTATAAGCGACGTCGTATTTTAATCTGCAACATTCAATCAAATTGAGTCCTCCCAAACAAGTCACAGCGGTCAATGAGCCCGTTTATGGTTTTTGGTTACCGCTCGAGTGTGAAAGATGCCTCTTATCCTTCTATTTCAGATTGCTCATTCTTTTGGACACCTAAAGCTGCAATCGAGCTGACGTGTTGTAAATAGAGTACGCGCAAACTGTAGGATTTTATGTACAGTTGAGCTATAGTGGTGTACTGATGTTGCAGTGAGCGGTATTTGCATGTTGATACCTTTACACTGACGATCCCGCTTGGGTCAGTACGTTTCTGGAGAAGCCCCCCAAAACTGGTACGACTGAGAAGCACGTAATATAATTTATTTGGGTGTTGGTATGGCTAGATCCCCGTTGCCGGTTTCAGGGATGACAATGCTCAACAAGGGCCTTTAGGCGCTCATCACTCTCGTATTCCTTCAGTGCCATCTTCCTCCACTGTGCCCAATCTTGTCGAATCCCAAAGGCTTCTAGTATCGCGTTTGCCAGCGGTAATGCATTCGACCATTCGGATTCCACAGCCAGCCCCCAGAAGAACCTCCTGACTTTCTCGTCGACCACGTGGCTGGCCATCCAAGAGAGGCCCTTCTGCCGCAGAGCATCCGTCAAGGCCACATCATCAGCACTGAGCGAAACTTTACCAGTACACAATGCATCCATGTCGGCAGTCACAAGCGACGGGCCAAAGGCTTCCCGTCGTGGCACAACACGTGCCATCTGCCAGTCAATGATACCCGTGATGTGAAGATCATCATCGACAAGTAAGTGGTCGCCTTTGTCATCAACGTGCTTCAAAAAGAATTTCTCCGCAGACTTCGCTTCTCTACCCTGTTCGGCTATCTGTGATACGTTGTCTTTCAGAAAGCGGTATACTAGGTACGCATCAACTGGAAATCCGGTGTAGAGTTGGCCGTCCGCAATCAGCTCCAAGTACTGCTCGGCAAAGGCAGTATAATATGCTGTAGAAGTATAGAATGGCCCATTGGGGGAGAGAACGCCGAATCTGTCGCTTGCTACAGCCGATACTTCGACATTAGATGACCGGAAGCACAATGATCCAGCTTTAGGAAAGGGATAACGTTCTAGCTCAGCCAGGATCTTGGCAAGTTCACTCCAAATCCTTGCCTTTTCTTCGTCGGTGGCCGTTGTACCAGACACACCTTCGCCTGTCCAGGGTCTTCCTGGTAGCTCTTCCATAAGAAGGAAAGCCACGCCGACTCTATGATCTGTTCCATTGCTGCATACGCCGTAGCTGAAAGCTCGAGGAGCTGGTACTGCTGTGGTTTCGAGAAACTTGAATGTTGTGTACTCGCTGGCTACTAGATAATCCGCCAATGGGATGGGAAAACCAACGGCACAGCTCGTCACTCGAGGAACTCGGAGGAGCCACGAGGGAGAGCCGTCTTGGAAGCGTATGCGGGCATGATACTTGGCGCTTCCCATGAGGGCGCTCGGCCCAACCTTGGACGAGTGTTCAATTTTGCAACTCTGACCGCCATTCATACTAGATGCAAGTTTACATACTGCTGCGTCGTTGATCCGAGAGCGGAGACGATCGATTTCGGCGGCAATTTGGGACTCATAAGTTGCATCATCCAAGACCTGTTCACTCAACCACCTTTAGCACTGTGCCTCAAAAGGGTGTAATACAAGCTGTGCTGTGATGAAAGAAAGAGATGAGGAATTGGTTTCTCGTACCTCGTCACACGTATGAAGAGAAGGAGACAAGTGGGCGAGGCATAAATGGCGATTACAGCTGTCGCAACCACCGTTTGCTCTGACACTTGGCCTTTCACAATCAGGCACTGAGCAGTTGAAGAATCTGGACACCATGGCACAGATGATGTAGCTACATGAGACCTGAGAAAATACAAAGCATTGCCACTGTAGATTTCGCAACTTGATAACAATTGTAGTGAATGCGATGAATGTTGAGCTGTGTTGTGATGAAGATCAGATGTATTCGTCCACCCCAGGTCGGCACAAAAAAGATCAAAGCACGGAGCATAGTACGAGTCTAGTTTGTCATACAAAGTTGGCCTGTGCAACCATATGGTGAAGTCGAAGAAGAGTATGTATATGTATATGCCCACACGCATATTTTCCTGGGCCACTTCTTACGATAGTCTTTCTTTCCAAAAAGAAACCGAAAAGATAGAAAAGACAAAAAGACAAAAAGATTCTTCAAGACGCTTTTGATTAAATATTGTTTTTAATTCCACATCGTTTCAGTTGAGACTTGTTCAGTTATGATCAGTACCATCGATGATGAAGCTGTTGGCAACCAACGATACTCAAAGCGAGGCTGTAACAGTTGGTGCGTTGCGAACTCTCATTTCTGCCCCGCTGGTGAATAAACGCGCAATCATCAAACACAGTGTGGCCTTGTCAACATATTATATTATCGATCAAGATTCGGGTTTGTTGTGGGGGGATAGTCATAACGTCGTCAACGTTAATTCCAAGAAAGTCATTCGAGACAGAGTCATCAGCGATTCAGCGACATCAACATCCTATTCAAATGTTCTCAGCACCTGTCAGCAACAAGGCGCTAATGAGTTGGAGGGTTCCATGGTCACTTTTAGTTCTCCCACCAGAGGAGACTAAAATCTCTAGTTTGACGGATCGCTTAGGCCCGACCCGATGATCATGAGCATCTCACGAGACATGAAACGAGGGCGAATAGCCCTGGAGTCTTACCAAATTGGGCCATCAAATGGCATGTATACGAAAATAGGGTTACTCGAGATATATACGTTATAATATGCTCAAACAAGTTGTTGCCCATCTCCAAAAATGTGAAGATGTTGTAATTACCCATAAAATCATGTAAACCCACCAGAAATGCTTCAATTATGATACTCCACGGCTGCCTATTCGTGATGGGAAAAAAAAATCACGGGCCTGCGGGGTAATGAGGCAGTGCTTTTCTATTCACCGGAGTCTTACTTCTTAAACTTCATCTCTGCTTACTTTTTCTAATGTGAAATCTTGGCTACATTTGTTGGAAATTGTAAGCCTATCGCACAATGAAAAGCCAGCAAATGCCAGACGATGCGCCGACTAAGAAGCCGCCTGAGGGGCAGCTGTCTATGAAGGAGATATGGGATGCGGCAGCCAAAGAATTCGAGGCAATATGTGGAGAGTCGCTACAGAGAGGCCAAATCAAGAGTTTTGAAGATGTTCAGAAGAAGATCAAGAGCGCCAGCCAAGTCTCAAATGGCGTCGACGAGGAACAGAATGTCAAGTGGGAAAAGGCGAAGAGCGTGGGCCTCCAGTCGCTCAAATATCTCAAGATGCTTGTCGGGGCAGCTTCTCAGGCTTCCTCATTTGTATGTCAGACTACATCATTTGCTGTATATGAAATGCACACATGCTAACAACCGTAGATACCAATTCCTGAGGCAGCGGCTAACATTACCGGCTCCGCACTCTGCTTCGTCTTCGACATCCCCGAAACCATCAAAGGCTACAACGATGCCATCAACCAAGTCTTTGGTGAAGTGTCCTCAGCCTTGTCTCAGTTTCACATCTACCAGACGATAGACAATGCCGACCCCTTACTCATTCAACAGATCCATCTGGTCTTGGTCAGTTTCGTCAAGGTCTGCGCTTATGTCGTCAAGTACCGCCAAGGTCGCAAGAGGGATCGCTTCTTGAAGCAGTTCAAGTCTGTTTTTGATGATGACTCAGGTTTGGCCGACCAGATGGCAGAGTTCCGGAGCGCCTTGCAGCAGCAGCGAGACGTTGAAGGGACAGTCACGCTGGCTGTGGTTGTTGAGACGAAGCAAGATATTGCGCTTCTACTCGAACAGTCTATCGTTTTTGGCAAGATCGCTCAAGAGACGCACCAAGCGGTACAGGAGACGCAGAAAGGAGTGCAAGCCCTAAGAGACGACGTTGACCGCATGAGGACACTCATTAAGATTCGTGATACTCTGGGCGTGCCGTCAACTGTCCGCCTCGACACAAACACCACACAGACCTGTACCGACATTGCCGACAGGTGTCTCAGTGGCATGGGATCTTGGATCTGGACACACGAGGCATATACCGCTTGGACAGCCACCAAAGACAGAGACAAGGATGCCCAGCGCTTGTTAATCGTGTCCGGCCCTCCATCTTCAGGCAAGACTTGTGCCACTGCCCTCATCACCAAGCGCCTGGAAGAGCAAAAAGGTCGCACATACGTTGCACATTACTTCTTTCCTTCTAGCACAAAGAAGGCCGACAGTGAAAAGAATTCGATTCAATCGGCTTTAAAGTACATGGCCTTCCAGATTGCCCGAGTTGATGTAGCAGCTCAAAAAGTGCTAGGTAGGGCGTGCGAGGAAGAGCCCTCCGCATTCCGCCGCTCGGGGAGCCTCGACACCTTGGACAATCTTTGGGAGAAGCTGAAGATTGGAGCATCTGGAACAAATGCCGTCTACTATCTCGTGTTCGATGGCATTGAAAATCTACCCGATCAGCAGGTCAAGATGTTGTTGGACTTCGTCTTCAGCCCCCGAATGGCAAAGGAATCTGCCGAGCGCGTTCAGATTCTGTTGAGCGGGACGGATGATCAGTTCACAAACTGGCAAGAGAGTAGGAGCTTTCTGAAGATCCAGATGGAGAAGCACAATACACCAGACATGCGGATAGTAATCGAGGAGGCGCTCAATCAACGAGGAATGCTACAGAACACGAAGCCCGACTCGGACCAGCGAAGAGCGAGGGACAAAATCCTCGACAAGCTGCCACAGAATGTTGAGGGAAGCTATTCGAGACTTCAATTTGGTCTGGACGATGTGATGCGCCTTCTGAGCACGCGTACTGCAATGCGCGAATTGGACCGGATGCTAGACCAGTCAATGAGTAGCCACGAAGCGGCTATTAAGAACCTACAGAGGTCTTTGACAGCGGACGAGATCAGTGAGTTGAATGAATTACTGAAATGGGTTCTGTTCAGCAACGATACCATGACTCTGGAGAGACTTGAAGCCGCCATGGTATGCGATTATCCTGTGCAAACTACTATAACATATATACCCGGATGTTAGACTAACAGGCTATAGTTCTTATACTCAGGGACAGAATCTCTTGCGTCTCTTGAGTACATTGTCAAAAATAAATACTCAGCTGTTCTGAAGCTCGACGATGGATGTGTTTTCGGTCAAGATGGAGTCAAGGAATACTTGCGCAAAGACATAGACTCATCCGGGAGATCGTCTAATACCAAGGACCGCGCCACCATCAGCATGACCATTACCATTAATAATGTGGACCAGGAACTCTGCGGACATTTCCTCTGGGACCTTGCACATAAAGCAATTCGGGACAAATTCAACTTTAACCTTGATGGTGACGCCTCCAATGCTCTGCACGGTGGCAGGGGCACCATCGCGGTGGACGAATTTGAGGCACACCATACTATTGTGACACGAGCATTTGAATACTTGAGCAAGCCACCTAGGGAACAGACTGAGAATATTGGGCCATATCTTGTCACTTGGCTCCCCTTTCACTTGTCTCGCCTCCGCCAGCTCGAAGATGATGACCAAGGGTCGCTTATGCCGAGCGAGCAGTCCGAAATTGGACAGAACTTGTATAAGTTGTTCAAAAGCGGCGAGATTTTCTTGCGTCACAGGGAGAGTTTCCAAAAGGCATGGTGGATAGTGAGCGAAATTGAGGATTTGCAGAAGTGGTTAATGGACTCAGCCATCATGCGAAGGCTGGATAAAAAATGGCGTGATGAAGTGCAGCTAGCAGCAAGCCCAACAAGGGGCTATTTGAAGGAGCTTGTGAGGATAATTATAGAGGGATTTCTCAGGGAAAGGAGCTGGGACATCACTTCTGCTTGCCAGTGGCTTCTTCGGTTGATGAAGGCAGTAAGTGGCATTTCGTGGTCCGGTATTTCAAAGTATGATGTATGAACTGACGGCCTGAAATAGGATGAGAGAAAACTTGAGGTAAATGCTGAGACCCCTGATGAAAATGAGGATACCTTCCCCGAGATAGACTGGGACCATGTGAGCGCTTGGTGTCAAGGTATTCTAAGGTTGCCCGATTCGGAGCTCAATTCGCTCTGGTACGAGCGCCTTGCCACGGCCGCAGATGAGTTTATGGTCAATTCCAATGCTGCCATATCCCTTTATCAGCGCGCCATAGAGAAGAAGAACCCCAGCTGGTTGTGCTACCAAGGATTGGGAACGGCATATTCTAAGCAAAATCGAACTTTGGAGGCCGTGACTCAAGTGGAACTAGCGCTGAAGACAGCTCAACAAGAAGATGCTACCCCCAAACCGGAAACAAAAGATATTGTTGGGTTATACTTACTGTTGGGCCAGTACGCCTATGAAGCAGGGGATGTGAATAATGCGGACAAGTACTACTCACTAGCATGCGAAGGAGGCGATGAATCTCAAGTAAGAGATGGACGGTTGGGTCGTTTAAAGTCGAGACTGGGCTTCACCGACACTGAGGCAATACAGGCGCTCAAGAGTACATTAGCCCAGGAGAATGGGAAAGAGGAGATGACGGCCGCTATGGAGATGATTGCGCTAGACACCGACCATAACAATCTCATTGCGAGGATGTTCGCTGTGTTGAAGCAAGATCCTGACCTCCTGAAAGAAATCCTGGAAGCCATGGAGAAAGCAATATGGAACTTGACGCCAGGCAACACTTCCAAGGTGTTGACAGGGGACGAGCGTTTCACTGAGGATGAGGCTCGCAGCGTTCTCCTCTGCGATCGAGGCTTCGCAGCCTACCTATTCAAAGTCTCTTCTGACGGCCTCAAGTCTGTCAACGAAGCCCTGCGGTTGTGGGAAGAGAGCCGTGATCTGCTCGCCAACGTCGGCGGTACTAATGCTTTATTTACGCGGCAGCGTGCCACGGCGGCATTGGCATCCCATTACTTCCAAAGTATTGCAGAAGGGCTACAGCTGAATTATTATGATGCGCTATCTAAGCTGAAGAAGCTGGCGAGTTCAGATTCGGACTATAATTTTTATCGAAGCGATGCTATCAGCTTCCTGGGGGCCGCTCATGTGCTTTGCGGCGACAAGGGGTCGGCCAAAGAGGTACTAATGGCACGGATGAAGCAAGGTCTGCAGATCCTCTCCGATGACATACTTGAAAACGACAAGATCGGGTTTTCTATCCTCCAAAAGGCGCTGGAACATTACCAAGATTTCAAGAATGCAGTTGTCGCTCTGTCCCTGCTGGGACAGCCAGATCTTGTAACAGACGCCTTGTATTTTGACGTTGGCGACGTCACAGAGGTTGACGACGAGAGAAAGTTGCAAGCATTGGACGTTGCCTCCGAATTGGCTAAAGAAGTGATTCGTGTCATCAATTCTCAAATTCCAGAAACCAAACTTCAATCCCAACGCATTGAAGCGGCCAAGGCGTACGTCGACACTCTTGTAGCTACCGCTGAAGCCAAGACAGAGGTGAATGGCAACAGTGAGGACGAAAAACCAAAGGTTTCTGACCTCACTGCCTACGCGCACCGCCTGCTCCAGTCTCGCATCTTGCCTCTTCACAAAGCACACACCCCCAGTGTTGACAAAGACGAACTTACATGGTCCTGGACTTGTGACGGCCGCACTTCGGACGGCAGGGTGTGCGACAAGTGGAACAGCTTCGAGGACGACCTCTACCACTGTATCTACTGTTCGAACAAAGATTTCTGCGGCGACTGTTTTAAGCGACTTCGCAACCCAGAGTCTGGTGTAGAGTTCATGGAGTGTAGCGCAAAGCACAGGTGGCTGCAACTCCCACACCAGGGCAACAGCATGTATATGAGCTTGAAAGCCAAGAACGTGCGTGTGCCGGTAGATGTGAGACCTCTAGACGAGGACGACAGAATATTGAAGGCTTATTATGCAGAGGATGGAAGCGGAGAAGAGATTACTGTTGATGAGTGGAAGGAGAGAGTTGCAACTGAATGGGGCATTTCGCTCAAGACCCTGAGCGAGACATCGAGCGAGGATGGGAAGAGCTAAATATACTAAGGATTACTATGAGTGTTGAGAGAGGCGTATTCGCAGCAAGATGGTAGTATATCTGAATACACTTGAAGTGGCTGTAAGAAAACGAGGTTTATTCGATTTATCTTAGCATTAAACTAACTGGATGATCCGTATCAATCATGTCGTTCTTCTTCAGATGCGGCGGATATGCATGTGGAGGGTATCGTTCACAGCCCCCGCCACCCATAAACATCTCCTTGGTGGTTTCTATTCTCATTTTCAAATGTAACACAGTTTCTACGTCATTCAAACACATCTTACCTCAGACTTATACTAATAAATTATATAAAGAACCTAGGTAGCACAAGAGAAGTTACCGAGTACATACTGAGAGCGGAGAAAATCTAAGGCAATTTCATTACCAGCCCCCTCTTCGTTGTAAACACTCAAACAGTCTGAGTAATTTTCTTTTCTGGCTTACTGATGTCTTATATTGCTGTGTAAGTATGACAAAGGTTTCAATGAGGTCTCATCTGATCCATTTTGCCACGCCGAATTAACCTGATTTGGTCCATCTCACCGCTCCGAAGTTTCACCCACACTATCCATATTAAGAATATGAAGCTTATTAGAACCCGTACTTTCCCACTTGGCCTCAAAGAAACTTTGGACAATCAGCTAAAGACTATTCGACTATCCCAGCTCTTTTTGTCATAATGAAGGTCACTACTGTTCTCTCTATTCTCGCTGTTGCTTCCAGTGCAGCAGCTGCAGGTTGTGGGCGAGGATTAACTTACTGTGGAAGCAGTCTCCTTGCACATGGTATGCAACTACCTATAAGCTCATGATAGGGATTTGACAAGAGGATACGTATAAAGATATTGACTCGTTCTACAGGCAACTACCATGAGCAGATCAACGAGGCCCTTAAGAGGGCAGGAAAGCCAACTGATAGCCATCATATTCTTGATTCGTTATTCTTTTGCACTAGTGACGAAGATTATGTTGTATGGGAGGCTATATGCAAACCCAGGCAGTGTTATGATGCGGGTCTTGGGAACTCTGATCATTGTATCGGCGACGCCGAAGAGGAGTAAGAGAATTGTCTCGAATGCTAGATCGTATCTAACAGTTATCAGGGCCAAAGATCTTTAATCGCCGACTTCAATGGACTGAGAGCTCAAAAGTTCAAATTAAACCCACGATCTTGGGGTATGGAGCTCTGTAGTGTGCTCAATAGCCATCGGGGAAGAAAATGTGCGATATTTTATGATGCCTTGTTTGACGACCGTCTTATTATAGGTTTTCCCCTATGTATGTAGGTTTTCCCTATATATTTATGTGAATACAAGGACGGTCAACGAAACCTCACTGCCGAGGCCCTTAGGATGTAGTGACCATAGTTAAAGGTATCCTCAGACATAGTACCCATTCAATGACTGCTTGGACAAACCAGGATACCTCTCAGTGTCTGGCTATGTACAGCAACTCTACTGGTGCCATATCATTCCCGTGTGTATCGTGGCTAATGCCATTGATTAGAAGGAGCCGGTGATTGAATAGGTCCTTATTGCAAAGACACAACTTCGTCGCTGCCTGTTACAGCGTCTTAATAGGAGCCAACCCAAGGCCTTACATTTGAAGCTTCAGCTCGACTCTTGTATTCTTTTTATGTAACCAGATCTTCTAAGTTGCGAAACAGGAATTATTGCACTTTTACAAATCCGATCTATGGCGCCACTGTGTCTACGCCGTTCCATAAGCATCTCCTTGATGAATATCTGAGCGGCCCCTTCCAATCGTTACCCCAAACTTATGATTGCCCCTATTCCCTAGTACTTGACCTCTGAAACCATTCGTAATGCGATCGCCCTGCTGTAACTTGACATCATCATCTACCTCTGTCCATTCCCAACTATGGCCAGGGTCCATATTGCTGATAGCGTCTTGTAAAGCTTGCTCCAATAGGTTATCGGTATTGGCCTGTGAAGCATCATGGAGTATCTCCAGGACAACAGGAGGTTGACCATCTTGAATTTCTTCCACTTCCATGCGGCAAAGCTCACGTTGAGGCTCGGTGACTTGCTGCATCAGCACCAGAAGATTTAAATTCTCCGTAATATCCTCAAGCAGTCTGTCAAACTGTTTCTTATCGCGCAAAGCCCATTTTGTTTTTTTCGGCAATGCCACGCCTTGAATACGCCGAGAAAATATTTTGCTTGTCATCGATTTCAGAGTTTGGGTTGGTGCGTCGATTTCGTCCGGTTGCTTTCCGCAATCAGTTATTGTTTCCTTAAGAAGGTGAGTGTCAAGGGCTAGGTACCATTAAATCTATGCCACTGGTGACTCCTGGTTGGTCACAATATTTCCTAGATTTGTTCTCCAGCTCTCTGGTATCTGCCAGGATAAGGTCAAGCAGCCTCTGAGCTGTCTCAGTGGTATGTGCATCAAAGTCAACGACTCTCTGTTTTCCTATCCGCGGGTCAGGGAGGACGCCGCTAGAAATCCCCCATCTTGTGATTTGTAGTTTCAGTGCTTCTAAACGGACCTGGCATTTGTTGAAATCTTTGCCGAAATGCCGACCAAGTTCCACATATTCGAAGCATTCCACGATGGAAATAAACGTCGCTGGAAGTGAGGTCGCAAGCGACATAGCCCCGAAGATGGCTACAGCTGGATTGGCCATAGAATATATCAAGCTCCGTTCGATATCGTTGTTGTATAATATAAGAATCAAGAGGCTTCACGTCAGATATGTTGGGGTAGTTATTCGAGGGAACCTCTTGACACGCTTAGTTAGTTTGATAGAACGATTGATCCGATATTTCTTCGTATAATAATACCGCGAAGGTCTACTTTAGTCCCCTTTATATATGATGTGAAATTACATTCTAAGGTATATGCAGGGGGATGCCTGATCACATCGAACTTACCCCTCCCGGAGCCTTGTGAGTTATAACATAGTATATGTAGGCACTCTTTGATTGGACTGCCTAGGCAGCAAATAAGTAATGAAAATAAACGCCACTTGAAAGAAGCAGCCTATCAGACTCAGCCACGAAGCTTGCATTTACACCGATACCCAATAAATTCATCAGGCTGCGCTGAGCCTCCATCCTAACAATGGGCAGACTAGGGGGTGATATTGACAAAGCGCAGTATATAAATGGCAATCTCCAAGTACAATTGCAGTTTATATCTTACTCTTTATCAATTTGGCTTTGATTTGATCACGTCACGGACAGCAGAAAAACGTCAATGCAGCCTGAAGCGACATGGCATCGAACGAAGAGTCAAGCAGACGAGGACATACATATGGCCCCACTACAGTATACGATAGCATTTTACACCAAGGAGATAATATTTACCTGAGTAATGAGACGCGCAAAAGTTTGTGCAATCGATTAGCACCTGTTTTGATGCTCTGAATACACTAACCACGGCGAAAATAGTCGATTGCCGAGACGCGCTCCTACTCAAAGACCCATTCATATATAGAGAGAGCCTCAAAAATGACAAGGGAGAGCGAGCCTCCGGAACTTGCGAATGGATCCGAGAGAATGAGATCTACAGATCTTGGCTTGAAGGCGATAATCATTGTTTGTGGATTTGTGGCGGCCCTGGTAAAGGTAAAACAATGCTTTCAATCTTCTTGACAGAAGAACTTGAGAGAAAACAGCCCGAAAGAGAGCACGACCAGGATACAACGTTGTTGTACTTCTTTTGTACCAATGGAAACGAAAACTACAACAATGCGACAGCCGTGTTAAGAGGATTAGCATATCAGCTACTTACCAGGCATCCAAATTTATCAGCATCCATATCACCATATTTCGAGACAGAAAAGCATACCGAAAACACATTATCATCTCCGGAAACTCTTTGGATGGTATTAAAAACACTATTACGAACCCCGAATCTCGGTACCGTCTATTGCATACTCGATGGACTCGATGAATGCGATGAAAAATCTGTTGCGAAACTAGTTAAACAGTTCCGAGACTTCTATTCGCCATCAGATCAGACACAAAAATTGAAGTTGGCGATTGCCAGTCGAAAAATAAATGGACTAGAAGACTTCCCACAGATACGGTTGGATCCTGACAACGATAATCGCATAAAAGAAGACATCAAACGGTTCATATCTACTGCAATACAAGAATTATCACGCCGTTCAGGTTATGATGATAATTTCCTCAGAGATATTGAGAATATTCTGCTGAGACGGTCCAATGGCACTTTTCTGTGGATAGGGTTCGTCATAAAGGAGCTGTTGGACATGTCGACGCGGATGGAGGTAATGGGCGTGCTAAATGCTCTTCCTCAAGGACTCCCTGCCATGTACGGCCGAATGTTACGGCAGATTAAGAGCAGCCAACGACACATTATATCGTCAATATTGAAATGTGTCACGATGGCCCGTCGCCCAATGACATTGGAAGAATTAAAGATAGCTGTCTCTCTCTTATGCGAAACACCGATTGATAGCACTACAATCATGCGTGACCGGATAGCATCATGTGGACCCATCCTCCAAATTTCCGAAGGACAAGACACATGTAGTCTTGTCCATCAATCAGCGAGAGACTACTTGTTGAGGGAGCAGGTAGATGAGGATCTAAGCCCTAAGGAGTTTCGAATCAAAGCGAAAGAAGCACATACCAGTCTAGCAAAAATATGTCTTGCTTGCATTGAAAACAGCGACTTCCGCTATAAATCTATGGATATCACAGATACAGCAGTTATGAAGAAATCGCCTCTGTTAGGCTACGCAACAAAATACTGGCCAGAACATGCAAGGCAGGCGGAAGAAGATTTAAATTTCCCAGAGGCTTTCTTCCAAGAGAAAAATGACGTGTGGAAGCACTGGTTGCAAGCCTACGGATATGATCACGGACGGATTATCTATATGATAGGTATTCAGCCTTTGCACATCGCTTCGTATCTCGGAATATATTCATTGGTCCGAAAAATCCTTCAGGCAAACGCGTGGCATTACAACCTCAAGTTCCGAAATCAGGTTGACCAGAGAAATAAGTCGGACAGAACGCCACTGATCTTGGCTGCCCACGAGGGCCATCACTCCGTGGTGCAGCTTCTTCTCGCAAACGGAGCCGACGTTAACGTGAGCTCAAAGTACACGGCCAAGGACAACTGGATTCTCGGCGTTGGGAGCTATACGGCGCTGGAAGCTGCCGCTGAACATGGGCATCGGAGTATTATACAGCTGCTCCTTGCCAACGGCGCGGATCTTAGATTTCGAGGTAACGACAGCGCGCTGCATCAAGCTGCAAAAAATGGCCACGAGGCTGTAGTACATTTGCTACTTACTAAAGGCGCCGATGTTAACTTGGCTACTACCCGCGGAGGTGACGACTACTACATATTCGGGGGAAAATTGGGTAGACTCCCGAGTTTTCCACTTCGCCGTGAGAGACCAGCAAGGACGCCGCTGAGTCTAGCTGCTGGCAACGGCCACGAAGCCATGGTACGGCTGCTGCTCGCTAATGGCGCTGATGCTAACATCAAAAGACGTGATGGAATCACTGATTCAGCGCTACATGAAGCGGCTGGCAATGGCCACGAGGCTATAGTACGGCTGCTGCTTGCCAGTGGCGCTGATACCAATATAAAGGATGAATTCGGCCGAACGGCGTTGCATCGAGCTGCAAAAGACGGTCACGAGGCTACAGTACAGTTGCTGCTTACATGTACCAAAGGCGCCGATGTTAATTTGATTATGAGCCGACCTTGTGAATGGGCAGAGACGCCGCTAAGTCTAGCCGCTGGCAATGGCCATGAGGCTGTAGTACGGCTGCTGCTCACTAATGGCGCTCGTGTTGACAAACAAGATCATAAAGGTTTTACACCACTATGTCTAGCTGTCAGCAGAGGCTTTGAAGCCATAGCACGACTGCTGCTTACCAATGGCGCTGATGTTAACATAAAAAGCAACTATGACAAAAGTGCGCTGTATATAGCTGCGGCAGCCGGCCACGGGGCCATAATACAGCTGTTACTCGAGAACGGCGCCGATGTCGACACACAAGATAATGAAGGTTTTACACCACTAAGTAAAGCTGCCGACAATGGTCATGAAGCTATAGTACGGCTGCTACTTGCCAATAGCGCTGATGTTAACATTCAAAGCAAACGTCGTTATACAGCGTTAGATCGAGCTGCTTCGCGTGGTCATGAGGCCATAGTGCAGCTGTTACTCGAGAACGGCGCCGATGTCGACAAACAAGATCATGAAGGTTTAACACCACTAAGTAAAGCTGCTGGCGGTGGCCGTGAAGCTATAGTACGGCTGCTACTTGCCAATAGCGCTGATGTTAACATTCAAAGCAAATATCGTTATACAGCGTTAGGTCGAGCTGCTTCGGGTGGCCATGAGGCCGTAGTGAGATTACTGCTCGCAAATGGCGCTCCTGCTGATATGGAAGACAGCATGGCATTAATTCGGGCTGCTGAGAGTGGGCATGAGCATATTCTGCGGATACTACTGGAGAATGGCGGTGATATAAACGCAAGGCATCTGGATAATAGCATCGGGTACACAACGCTGGAAATGGCTGCTGCAAGTGGTCGCACTACTACAGGACGATTTTTGATTTTTGCTTGCAAATGGCACTTGAGACCTAAGAAAAGAGGTATATCATACCGAAGAGCCTAACAGAATCGTACTAGATTGAGTCACTCTAAAAGAGCATGAGGACATAGGGCAACTGCTTCTTGCGAACGACGTCAGTCGCGCAAATTTAATCAAGGCATTAGGGCGGGCTATATGGGGGCCATCGAAGTGTCGTACAGACCTTGAAATCTGCAAGTAAATTTTAATAAATTAATGCAACTCTATATCAACTCTAGCCTTTCTTTGATATCTCCTACTGCATCAGTATTATAAGAGATAAAAAGA
Organism: Trichoderma endophyticum; assembly: GCA_035079535.1. NCBI lineage: Eukaryota > Fungi > Ascomycota > Sordariomycetes > Hypocreales > Hypocreaceae > Trichoderma > Trichoderma endophyticum. The sequence continues at coordinate 741,912 of JAPMIQ010000012.1, forward strand.
TATTTCGCTCTACATTTGATTTATTACATGCAGTTAGCTCTACTCCTGCATGCTGGCATTATTCTGGTGATTCAACCTATAATTGCGATAATGCATGTGTACGGGTGTATACATGCACGCAGTTATCAAACAGACATATCACATTTAATAGCACCCCTTGTTTCAGTAGCATAGCATAGACACAGCGGGCAATATTTTTAGACCCTCTTCCCTCTAGGTGCATGTAGACTTACATGGGAATAATTGGTGAAGCAGAGTTTTCCAGGCCATCATTTACATGAGCTAGCTAACTGTTATACGGTGATGAGAAGATGTGAACGGTTGCTGAATAAACATGGTGCCACCGAGATCAATTCGTAAAATATATGACTAAATATGATGCAGACGAACTACTCCACAGCTCATTCACATATAGTTGATCGGACTGTTCCAATCGCGTAAAGGAATGTTGCCATTCCAAAATCCTATACAGGTGAAGGAATGAGAGTGAATTTCATAATACTCCGCAAATCTGCATCTAAATCACACCAGTCGAATCATGTCGATCTTATCACTCCAACCTCGTACATGATATTCGTCATCTCTATACATAAGACCGTGTATCCAACCTTTCCCAATAACTATGTAATGTTCACCTTGCTTTCTCAAATACCAAGGATTTCCAGAGCCAGCGAGAATGGCGACTACATCGCCAACCTCGACACCAGGAAGCCCAGTTCCGAAGAACCCGTGCTCTGTAATAATAAACTGTTTAGGCGCCCCAGCCTCAGTGGAGCTCCATACAGGATCATTCTCTTGCTTTAACAATTCCTCGATGGTTTCCATAGGTACGTAGTCCAATAATCCCCGAGGAAGTGAATATGGTTTTTCATTTTGCTTATTTTTTGCTTTCATATCAGCGATCATAGGTCCCAGTGTCCGCCGAAACTTGAGTCGATGAGGCCATATCTGTTGAAACTTTTGGTAATTCTCCGAGCAGAGAGTAATCCACGAGCGCAGAGATTCAAGTTTTAAAGAAGCAAAGTCCCCACCATTAATTACCCTCATCCCAATGGGGTTGTCTGCGACAATGGTTCGCCAAAACGCTTCAAATCGAGCTTCTTGGGAACCGTATCTTGTTCCAAGATTTTGCTCCACCACAATATTGTATAGATCAACCTCATTGTAAAAGTCTTCATCTTGTCCAATATCTATAGACATTGTTACTGTGTCGACAATGTGACCAGAAAGAACGAGGTAGTCACCTTCAACTTTTGCATCATACTCGATTAAAATATCGATCTCGGGATCGTCTTCAGCAAAGAGAACATTTGAAGTGCCTCTATTACAGGTCCAGTTCGGAATCCAGCTTGGGAGAGCGGTATTCTTAGATGGGTCAAATTTAACAAAAGAAAGGATATAATCCTTTCTCGGCTGGTTGTCAATTCGATGTTTAGGGTAGCTGTCAACGATATGTTTGGCTGCATTTTTAAACACAGCCCGAACATCTAGAGAATAGTCGATGGACGTTTTGGCCCAGTGAAGTTGGGATGGAAGCTCTGAAAAATGTTGTAACAGCCCAACCAGACTAAAGATAAGATCCCTTGGGTCTGTGGCCAATTGTCCGCCAAAGACACCCATTAGATGTCCGAGAGTAAGATCGCGCATTTGTTTGGACTGCCCTCTTGCTCGATAAAATCCAATGTGCGAAATCGTTTCCAGTAATGACATAAAGTTGATGGGTTTCTGGTCTGGCGGTTGTGTCATAACTTGCATGAGCATTTTCAATGATGATCGTACGTCAAATATACGTACGTCATCCAAAACAACATTTTTCACATCTAGCCCAATCGCGCGTCCGTATCCATAGACTGTGCAAAATACATCAAAGTCGATCTCGTGTTTTCCACAGACCAAAGTAGCCTTCTCAGAGGCAATAACCTCCTGGATAATCCAAGCTCGTCGCCAATATGGCCGAGATGCGATGTAGTCCAAGTCACGCAGGAGTTCAATAGATTGGGCATCCGTCAGATCAAATTCCGCGGGTTTTATAGCTTCTAGTAGAAAATTGCCAAAGTCGGGAAAAATCTCGTTCTCGGCCTTTTGAACGCGTGGTTTGTCCAAGTCGAGAGCAAGAATAACATACTCGGGGCCACCGTGTGTTTCTCCCGCTTCTCCCGTATCCAAATCTCGATATGCCACGGTGACCATCTTAGGATCTGAATCGGAAGACACAAAGTGACGGCGAGCATCTTCAGATAGCCGCCGACTAGCATATCGATCTCGGGTATTGGCCACAATCTTCATTGACTCCAAGTCATTGTTGTATAAATATACTGGCGTTTTCCCTCCTGGTAGTTCAATAATATGTTTGGATCTGGCATATTCATGCCGTGCCTTTGCCACCTTGAACAGCATTTCAAGGTTCGGATCGCCATCTTCGCCTAGCCACATGACCGTTTCTTCAGCCTTTGTGTATATCTCCAGCATCATCCTCACTTGCTGGTTTCGTTCAGTAATGGAGCTTTGATCAATACAGACTGCATCAATCCACCATGTTCGCGTTTCAGAGACGTCGCGAAAGCGATAGAGAGCGTGGAAGAGATTGGTCGTCACACTCAGCTCCGTTTCGCCCGAGTATATTGTACGTCTGTCGATTTCGGCATCTCCCCATACATAAGACAGTGCCGTATAAGGGCCTGGATCTTCCAGAGATGCAGATTGCAGTTGGATCCTAATTGGATCGGGCCCAATCCCTGGTAATAGCTTCAATAGACGGATGTAGCGATCATCAAGTGGTTGATACAAAGGGGTATCAGATTTAGCTTGTCCACTGACCGAAGACATCGCGACGACTTTATTTTCTTTGTTGTTCAGATTATTTTCAGGATTTTTAGATGACATATTTGGACTCTCTGGTGCTAGAGAGCGGTATCGCAACCTGCATGTGTTTATTTATTATTTGACACGCTATTTCTACGGCATATCAATAATTGTTGAGAGGGGTAGTTCACAAAGGATGCCTCTAGCGGGCCAAGGCATATTTGCTCCCAAGTCAAGGCTGTGCTTCTTTTGCGGTTAGATTCATGCAGGACGATGCGCTGTGGTCCAACTTGAGAATGGCCTAGTTTTGCTAGATTATACCTGCTGGCGACTAAGATCACGGTCCGACTGAGGCTGTAGTTGAAGCTAGTGGGCTTGGCTCTGGACTGCCTCCAGCTTCGTGTCGGTTTTCCATATATGGTGATGTGGAAAACTCTAGCAATCCAAGTGGTATGCCGACTTGGCTACATAAATATGGATTTTCATGAACCTACACGCACTCATATGGAAAACTAAACATCCACCCTGACGCACGAAATCTCTCTGACTGTTGATCGTGACATTTCTCCAAGTCCTCCTAAAACATGAACAATCCACATCTCTCTGCTTCTGCATTAAGACATTTCGTCGCTGTACCATCCGTAATACATACGTGTCCATTCGTTTCTTCAGGCGATATAAAGGTTCTAGGGAGAGTTTCGGTCTCTTTCGGTTCTACTAGACATTTGCTCGGTGTGGCTCACAAAATACTTTTCGAACCTGGTCACATGGTTCATAGTAGGTACACGTACTTGTCTATACTTTGATATATACGAATTAAGAGCAGTATTCTCGCCAATTAATTGATATACGATGTAACTTTAAGAGTCTGAGACTTTATCTATGGCATAGCAGATCTCCAGTCGAGATCTGGATGGGGTTATAACGTAAAAGTTGTCCACATTCTCAGTCTTGACGAATCTTTGATAGACTTTCGTGAAGTGCCGATCCCAAAGTTGTTTTTCCCTTTGCCAACTATAAAGGTGGCCTTTGGTCTTCCTATTTTTCAATTCTCTCCTTCTTTTCTAAACGTCTCGGACCATCTCGCTGGACACTTCAGTCCTCCCAATACTATAATCCTTTATCAATACAAGATGAAGAACTTCTTCACCCTCCTTCCCGCGTTTGCCTTACTGGCATCCGCCCATCCTTACTTCGACCCCAGATCTCTCAAGGATGTTACTCCATCCCATGTTGATCCATCCGACAATGATGTTTCCTTTGAACACCTTGTCAAAAACACCACCACTCCCGGCATCGACAGCCTTCCCTCCTGCGCTATTCCCTGCATTCAGATCGCCGTCAAATCGGCATCCACCTGCACGCTCGACGATCTCCCTTGCTTGTGCAAACAGCGCGCAAAGATTGCAGCGTCTGCCAAGAAATGCATCCTTCACACATGTGGTGCCAAAAAGACCTTGAGTACGTATTTTATTCTTCTTTTCTCGCTACTATCAGGAACGTAAAACTAATAATCTATATAGAAAAGGTCAGGCCCCAAGTGCAGGCCATGTGCAAAGAGGAAGATAGAAAGGAGGCAGAGAAAAGAGCAGCAGAAAAGAAGAAACTAAAGGAGCAAGAAAAAGCCAGAAAGAAGGCTGAGAAGGAACAAAAAGAAAGAGATAAGGCGCAAAAAGAAGCTGAAAAGAAGAAGAAAAAGGAAGAAGAGAAGAAACGAAAGGAAAAGGAAAAGGAAGAGAAAAGAAAGAAGAAGGAAGAAGCGAAGAAGAAGAAAGAAGAACAAAAAGAGTTCGAAAAGCACCAGAAGGAAGAGGAAAAGAGACTGAAGGAAGAGGAGAAGAAGAGAAAGAAGCAAAAGGAAGAGGAAGAGAAGAACGGGGGACAGAGTGAGAAGAGAGGGGAGACCGATGAAATGTGCGAGGCAGAGGAAATGAAAAAGGCCGAGCATATTTGTGAGCACGGGGAATTGTGTAAGCACGGGGAATTGTGTGGGCACAGGGAAATGGGAGAGATCGAGGAAAGGGGGGAGATGAAAAAGGAGCCAACATTCACGCTCGAAAAGGTGAAGGCGGCGCACACTTGGTGGAAGATCGACAAGGAGCACCCTGTGAAGGGCGAGCCATTCTAATGGATTGCGGTCTTTCTGGGGGCTTCTTTTGTCCCTCACCTTTACAAAGTCTTTTTTATCTCTTAGTTCAATAATGCCAAAAGAGTGTTGACTTGATATCACCGTCTCCATAAAATCTCTGGTTGCCTTGAGTGGCTGCTTCAATAGAACCTCGTTGGTATCCTGAACGATACGAATAGAGCAAGTAGATTACCTAGAAAGATGCTGTTTGGTGAACATCATATATTGGTATAGGTCGAGAAACAGCATACAATGAAGCGAGCTCGATATAAAACGGAGAAATTAGACATAAATATATAAAACTTAATCTCGCCCTGATACACCAGTCCATATAACCCCCGAAGCCACAAGCAAACCCCATCTCATAAACTTTACAAACCGTATCAGAATAGAGCCGAAAGTTCAACAAGACCCATCTCCTCGCAATCATAATATTCCACCAGAGATACTTTTACGATACTCCATGTCTGAAACACTATCATTGCCATTACCCCATATCAAGATATCTCCCCGAATCTTCGAACGGGTCAGCCTTGAACTTTGTTAATCAATCTCAACATTTGTACCATTACGTGTAACCTAGGGGCAGAGACGCCCTCTACTAACTGGGTATATACTATCCATCCTCGCAACATACAGCGAAGGCTTAAAAAAATAGAAAGAAAGTAAGAAAAGGAAGGGGGGAATATCCATCCGAGACCATCCCCATCCTCATTAAAGCCTCATCCGTTCTTAAATTGTGAACAACACATCCATCAATCAATCCGCTCGCCTGCTTGAATCTTCCGGCCATTCAGACCCTGCACCTCATTTTCGTGAAATAGACATGCCATATCACACCGTCCGGCAGAAAGCTTCCTATGCCTTCTCCCATCCAGCCGGGCCCTCTGCCTCATACACCCCCTTCTTCGAGATGACCCGCCCGAGACCTCTATGAATCTCCGCTTGAAACGGCTCAAAAGGAATGCGCTCTCCGTCGATGCTGATGTATCCGGTCGCTTGGTTCCGTGGGGTGATGCGGTATGCCGAGATCTTCTTGTACGTGACATGAGGGTTATCGAAGAATTTGCCCGATTCAACAGCGAGAAGAGCCTTGGTGACGGCCACGGGTGAGATATCCGCGGGAATCATGACCAGATCCATAAGGCCATCCGTGGGCACGGCAGCAGTGAAGAAGTTGGCGTCGGGCGACATATAAGCCATCTATCACCATTGTGTTAGCACTCAGCCTCAGAAAGGTATTTCTCTTCTCTCAGACTTACGTTTCCGACATAAAAGGTGCCAATGTTGTCATGAGACGCCGTCTGCCAATCTCCCGGAATCTCATCTTGGACAGTCCCATACTTCAACTTAGGCAAGCCCTCTTCTCCAGCCGCCGCAGCCTCAGCATCCACGTTCAAAAGAGCGGAATCAGAAGCATATTTCTTGTAATGCTGCTTGATCATCTCCTTGCCCTCAATCTCAAGCTTGACAGACAAGTCAAACGGATACGACTTCTTCTTGAAGACACGCGTCGCCAAGCCAACCTCAAAGCGCGTGTTGCCCATCCAGCGCATATTTTCCGTGCCCAGGTCGCTTTCGGCAATGAGTCCCAGAGCCTGAGACAGGAATGAGAGGATGCGTCGATCGCCCTGTGTGATGGACACAAGATCCAAAGGCATCACCACGCCCTTTACAACCGCTAAGGCTGACAGTCCAGCATCATTGGTGCCATTGCAGTTCAGCGAAAACGCATTGCCCGATCCGCAAGGAATGTGGCTCACAGCAATCTTAGCCAACGCCTTCGCAGCATCAGGTCTCTTCCCAAGCCCATTGAAGATTTCAAACGGCGTTCCGTCTCCCGACAGCGCCATGATGGTATCGTACTTGTCAAGATCCGCCTTCTCCGAAAGCTCCGTCGCCTCTCCGCCCCTGCTCAAGTTCACCACGTCCATCTCCATTCTGGCAGCCTCAAAGATTGGCTTGACATGCTTCTTCCACTTGCCCACCGCTCCTCCAGGGCCCGAGTTGGGGTTAATAAGCACATATGCACGCTTTCGCGGCTTTGCTTCGCCATACGCGGCCGCAATGAGCGCCGACACAAACGTCTCAGGCGACGGACCACCAGCCTCTACCTCTGGAGTCGGAAGTGCAAACGTCCATTTCTGCAACTTCAGCGACGACTTCCGCGGTGCCGCGTAATCCACTACCAGAGAATCGTCACGCAATTCAGCCCACAGAACATTATACAACGGAATCGTGTGTTTCCCCTTGCCATCTGCACCTCCGAGTGGTAAGCAATTGAAGCAGGAGAGGTCGTCGAGGAGCTGCTTGCCGGAAGAGGCTTTGCCATTGGATGACTTGTTGTGTTTCTTTCCATCGGGATCTGTCAAATACACATTGTCAGCCCGAAATCTCACCCAGAATCATCTGCATGTCTTTCTTTGCTTCCCATACCAAAAAGAACGAGATCCTTCTCGCCAATCGTCAGCGTCTTGTTGCCCCCCAGGCCCAGGCGCATTCCAATTGCTTCAGAGGCCACCATCTTCTTTGCGCCGTTCTCAATACTCGAAAGTCGTACGGGGTCCTGCATTGAGGATTTTGGGTGGTTACGAGTCTCGGCGGCCGAGGTACCCGAGAATCCGTCGGTTGGGAAATTGAAGCTCGCTAGCCAACTTTCGCCAAACAAGGAGTGAGTGAATCGAAGAAGCAACGACAGGGCAGCAGAAACAAAAGAGAAACCGTAGATAGCGAAGAGAGGGACAGGATGACGAGTAAAAAAGACGAATGTCAGCGAGCGTGAGATATTGGGCCAAGGAATGACAACTAGCTTGAGACAAGCCGGCGAGCAGAAAAGGGAGAAGCTTCAAGCCCCTTCTCACGCGTAAGATTCAACTTGGCGATGCAGTGACTTGTAAACGGCCGCGGCAACTTGTGCTAGCAGCCCCGATAAGGGATAAGGCTCCTGGAGGATGCGCTAAAGAAGTTGAGAGCTCCAGCGCTCCACAGGCTCCAGTCAGCCGCTATCCGAAGAATCGCGCCAGGATGAATCAGCATAAGCACCCGCTGTTTCTGGCGTTTGTCTAAATTGAAGGTGAAGACAAACAGAGCTTGAAAGAATCTCAATTGTCGAGTAGGGATTTGTTGTTTTATTGCAGTAGTAGCGAGCATGTACAAATATGCAGTAATATTGACTGTTTTTTTAACCCAAGAGGGATCCAATACAAATTAGCACTAGACAAGTACCTAAGCATTTGATAAATGTCCGTCATTCTGCAGCACAAACGCTCGCATCAACGCAATGCCTCTCTCTCACTGCTCACTCCCCCAAACGCACACGCAAAACATCTCTCGCATCCTCTTCCCTTCATCTTTTAGATCTTCCACTCCACAAATGCCTACCAACTTTTATATAATGCATCCGTCCTCCCTTCCAAAATAAACTCCCCAAGAGAAAACCATTTCCATTCCGTAGAAAGCCGGTCAACAGGCTCTCTGCCGAATAGATTTGCATGATGCGTAAATGTGAAGCGTCTCAGACCCCGTTATCTCAAAGTCCGCTTCCAAGCCAGTTTCATTCTCCTCTTTCAAACAAAGGGGGCCTCTATCAGATTACCATCCTGTAAATACCACAATTTTCACCAGTGCCCCTATTTTATCCATTTTTTGTTCAACTAGGTACCGCATTTGATAATCTACTCGGATAGTCTTGAAACGTTGGGCCATTTGGCCAGAGCTGCTGTTCTGAACGCGTCCGTTTCTTTGCTTCTCCAGCTCTTAAGTGTCTCCAGCGCAGCTACAGCATCCGTAAATGTCGCACTCGCGTGTTCAATGAGGCTAGAAATCTCCTTCTCGCACTTTGCCACATCGACACCCAGCAGCAGCCTGGCCTTGATGGCGGAGAGCACATGAAGGGGGCTAGCCTGGTGCTTTGCCTGGAAGGCTTCGTTGTATTTGCTCAGATCCGCAGTCTCGTCCACAGGCTTGAATTCGGCCTTGAGAGTTTCGAGAACCTTGGGAGGCAGGTCTGACGGGGCGTTGTCGAGCAGCTTTCGGAAGGCAACGACTTGCTCGTGCACCCTCGGATTCTCGGCATCAATTCCCAGAGCTCGGTTGAGGCACTGCAGCGCAAGGACATATTTTCCTAAAACGGCTTATTAGTATCCCTTACTTCAAATGTTCTTACGTCAAGGACAAATATTGCTTACCTCTGCGCATGTAAACCTCAAATCCAACGATCTGGGCCTCGATGCTCTTCGGGCTCACTTGCAGCATTGGTCCTAGGAACTTCATTGCCTCGCCGAGGGGATCTGTCGTCGCCGCCAAGGTTAAGCCAAGAGGGTCTTCGTCCTTCTTTTTCGCATCTTCTGCTTTGTCGCCCTTGTTGGGATTTTGCTTGGCCTGTCTCTCCGCCTCCTCTCTCTCGAGACGCTGCTGCTCCTTCCTGGCCTTCTTGGCCGCCTTCTTCTTCTCGAGGGCATCCTCTTCATCTGTGCCGTTGGTTCCGTTGGCAGAGGGCTTCTCTGCCATTTTCAGATAGAGGTTAATAGCATCAAGAGCCACTCGGGTGTAGACCGGGTGGTCCCGGAAATGGTCCTCCCAACGAACCATGTCGATATAAGCTCGGATTTGGCCTTTTCTTAGTGAAAAGCTGTGGAAGTCAAACTGATCATCCTGCCAAACCTCAAAGATGTTGTTCAGAGCGTGGAATCGCTTCAAAGCAAGGCCAGTGTTTCCTTGTCTAGCATAGGCCTCTCCGTCTTCCGTCAAGAACCAGATGCACTGCATTTCCAAAAGGTCTGCAAGGGGACCACCGACAGTCTCTGCTCGTGTGAATAGGCCAACGGTCTTGAGAGCTTTCTCGTTCTCGTTATTTCGAAGCTGATACTTGGCACACTTGCTGTTAATGTATCGATCCTTCAAGTCAAGTCTTCGGGCCTGGTTCATCATCTCTGCCGCCTCCTTGATGTTGCCCTCATGCTTCAATATCCTGGCCTTGGTCATGTGGAAGTCGACACTCTTGGGATCCTTTTCAATAGCACGATCAACGTACTCGCGGGCCTTTGCCAAATCACGACTCATGTGGTAGTTATAGTGCTGAGCCAGGTAATAAAGTGCGGCGGCCTCTCCCTTGTCTTTGCTCTCAGAGTCGACGTCTTGAGATGTGAGGTACTTCTCAACGAGCTCTCTCAGAGTGTCCTTCTTGAATGAATCAGAGTAAAGGTGCTTCAGGTTGGCAAAAAGAGAGGGGATTCCCTTGTTCAGCACGAGGGTCAGATATGATTCTGCGACCTGTCGGAACTCATCACCTGCAATAAAAATTGTTAGTAAAAAAATTGACCCTCTTCCTCTCAAGAGTATCCATCAATAGTCGTTTTTGAACGGGATTCAGTTGCTTACCACTGAGGAAGTCAAGAGGGACTCGTCGAGCAATGTCGCAACGAGGATACTTGGCAGCGTACTCGTCGTAAATAGCCTTTCGTGCGACCACATCATCAGGAGACAGCTCCATAGCCTCTTCCAGCTTCTCATAGTAAAGGGTGTGCTCTGAGTTACGGTCGAGGAGGAGTCGGTAAGCCTTGACAGCATCCTCCTTGCGCCCCAGCTTGAGAAGGTAGTCGGCGCGGCATTCCAGCACCGCCAGTCGATCGAGGTTGTGCTTGGCACCAGTCTCCAGGTGGTCCAGAGCTCGTTGGTAATCGCCCTGTTCGGCAATGATGGAGTTCTTGTACATGACTGCCTCGGAATGCTCAACGTCGAACCGAGAAGGGGGCGATTTCAGCGTCTCTTCATATGTGGTGAGCACCTTTTCCGCCTCCGTAAGGCTTCCAGCCAGATGGTGCGCAATAGCCAATGCCGTCCAGCTGGAGCGCAGCTGCGGCCTCGCCTGGAGCATAGCTGTCCGGCTCTGGATGTATCCCTGGTAGTCACGAACGTGCACCTGGAGGATGGCAAGGTCTCGCTGGATCTGGGCAGAGCTAGGATCGAGCTTGAGAGCAAACTTGTATGCCTTGATAGCCTCCTCAAAGTTCTTCACCGATCGATACAGGAGACCGTAGACGTGCCAGCAGATGTGGGACTTCATGTCCACCGTCAGGGCCTCCTTTGCCAGAGGGAAAGCCTCGTCTGACTTTCCCTGGCTGTTGAGAATCAACGCCTTCATAGCCATCGTGTCTCCATGTTTGGGGTGCTTCTTAAGGATCAGCTCGGCCGTCTTCAAGCCTCGCTTGTACTGCTTGTCCTCGAAGCTGCGGATGATGGTTCGGAACTGCGCCGCTTCTTTCGGCGCCAGTGGTTGGGGCATCGTGACGAATTTGTCGGCAGTAGCTCGATGGAATTACTCGAGGTTTGGTCGATGGCAGGTTCTGATTTCGATTCGAAATGCAGCCAATCAGGTAGCGACGGATGGTTGCCTGTCAAAGTCGAGGCGAGCCCAAAGGAAAGGTGGTTTGCTGTTGCTCTGTCGCGTGGCTCGAGAGTCAAAAGGACAAATGGCCGCTCCCAAGTTGACAATGCACGAGAATTCCTGTTCTCTGCACTGGTGAAAGAAGTCGAATTTCGCCCCTCGTCAACAGCCGTCTCGAGCTTCGGTTGCGCGTTCTCGTCAGAGTTGTACGGTTGCCTGCAGTGCTTGATTGGAGGCCAGAAATCGGCGCAGCAAGACTGGACGCTGGCCGGCGGGACTTCGGAGTTGGGTTCCTCCACTCGAACGAGGCCAAATGCCAAATGCCCCACCATCTCGAGGCTCCAAAACCCGAGACAAAAGAGACAGCTTTTGGCGGGGTAGCTGTGGGCTCGATTCGGAGGGACTGATTCGGCTGCAGGGAGCCAGAGTTAATTCAATTCAACAAAGACATGCTGTAAGGGCTTGATTGGGATAACAACAATGGTGTTGCATGCCTTACGAGGGGAGAAATACACCAAAAGGCTATAAAGTTTAAGAGACAAAGATAAAAGATAAAAAGGTAGGGGGGTTTCATATTGTACAGAGTGCACACTGTCCTCGTGGTAATAGGTAAGGTAGGTAGTACAAGTACACTATTTGTTTTATATACAAGCTTGGCGTCTATATTCCAATCCATATGTTCGTTTTCACATTCAAAATCGTACAAGCACATGCTGCATTATTAGTCCATACTGCCAAGGCGGTGCTGGTTCTTGTCACATCCGGCGTCAAGATGAAGTCGGCTTATTATCACTCTTGCTGAGCTTCTGTGCAGCCTCCCAATTGCTCATAGCATCTTGCCAGCTCGGGCTAGACGTACCGCATCTTCCCTGTATGACATCCCAAGTCCTGCTGCGTACGATGTTCTCTACGGCCCGTTCTTGTCGCATCAGGAGGGCAAGGGACTGAGTGCGAGCTTCTCGGGGGAAGAATCGTCCTGAATACGGATCCAGTCTCTCGTCAACAATCCGCTCGCGGTCTCTCTGCTTTTCCAGTTCTAAAATGGTAGCCTCGGGGTCATCGGGGTCCGGGCTGGTGGCAACGATCCCGCAATAGCTAAGCACTTCGGCTCTAGCCTTCCACGATGGGAACAAGACTTTCTCTTTGAACGACTGGCATGCCTCAGGGTCGATCGGCTCGGCAAAGGATCGCGGGGTACGTTTTGAAGTTGAGCTAGGGTCGAAGCCCGTCCGAGCCGGTGTTACCAGAGCATTGAGATTCTGAGTGATAGAGTCGTCTATTGACGATCGAGACAGCCGCAGGAAATCTGAATAACAATAATAAGTACATTGCCGAGCCACATTGCCAACCCAAGAGACTACATACCGCGAAGCGTGCCAAAGGAGAAGCAAAACTGAGGTGAAAGGCGAGGCTGTCCGGGAGGCTGCGACATGATGGACTCCGGTTTACTGGAGCCACCCACAGCTTCCGCTGTTGGAGTGGCGCCTTTCCACAGGATTCCCGCCACTATGTGGGAAATGAAGACAACGGCCTAGGCAAAGCGTTTCAGGTGGTGACGCGGCTTGCTGGGCTGTGCGTCTGTCGCAAATGTCACTGCGAGGATGGAGAGGCTCGGAGAGTTGATAGTGACGCGAGCATCTCGAAGGCGGATAGCATGACGGGGCCAAAGTCGAAAGACGGCGCCGTGCCGGAACAACAGGGGCGATTTTCGGACCAACGTAGACCCGCCAGGGAGGGCTGCTGGGGTACTTGCTGGTACCTGGAATTGAAGATGGATTGTTCCCAATAGGATTTGGGATGAATACAGTACTATTGATTATGGGAATTGCAGAGTTCAATGTGATTGTATTTATCCATGTGATTACTGAAGTAGGATCGTTGTAACCCAGGCTCAATCACATTTTCAGTGCAGCCCGTCCCAGTTGCGTCCCTGCAGCAGCTGAGACAAGCTCACGCGAGCACCCTGAAAGCTCACGGGTACTAGCCGACCTAGCAGGCTGAGGTTACGTTGAAGTTTGGGACTGCAGCCAGCGCTGCTGCAATATTGGTTCTAACGCCGGGGTGAATTTGAAATAGCATCGTTTATCAAGAAAGCACTGCCTTGTTATGAAATCACGTTGATTTGAGGCCTCAGCTGGCTTCTGCTGCCAGTGTCAGAAGATGACCGAAACTGGGACCAAGTCTGCAAATTGTTGGCGCAGCTTTGGGAACCTTGGAATCTTTTGTAACAGGGGTCTGGCAGCTGTGAAATCATTCCCGCCAAGTCTTCCAAGTTCCTATTTGGACAACAGACATCGAGCTGAGGTACCACCAAGTACATGCAGCTTTGCTAATTTGAAAAAGAGGCAGCCTCAAACTGCCAACCAACGGGTCGGTCCTTGGCACAACAATAAGCATCTTACCTCTCCCAGGGGTCCTTTGTCCAGCATGATCATCTCGTGTCATTCATAGGCGCAAAAGAACATTACATTGAATCCATTCATCACCCATGCAAAAAGTCCGGAGCCCCTCCCGGAGTAAACCAGCAGTCGAGCTGACACCAACTCCGAACCGCCCTCTCTCGTACTCGTATTCCGTCCAGCCCAGCCCTGCCCCCCCAGCCAGCTGCACGCTTAGGGCCCTACGAGTTAGTCTACATGTCCACTAAACCCGCGCCCAATCGCAGGCTGCTCCAGCGCTTGCCCTTGCCTTGCTGCGGTACGCACCCCACACGGCACGCACCCAGTCCGGTACATCGATCTCCCCTGATGACGATGGCGGCTTGTCGCGTGGCCAAAGTCAGTGACGTGCTGGAGCAGCGTTTTTCCAGGGCATTTGCATTTGCAGCTTTTGCTTCTCGCCGCCTCGGCCCAATGATGTCGTTGCTGGATGGTTCCTTGCATTGATGATACGCCTCCAGCTGCCAATGGAGGAATACGCATGCTCTTCAACGCTCGCAATCCCTGCTTTTAACACGCGTGTAATTGTAATTCCATGGCCTAGATCCAAGCAACTGCATGAACAGCATTGATCTCGAGTGTCATGTCAACCAAAAATATACAACGTACCCCAATCACTTGCTAGTCCCAAAACAGGCCTGTCTGCACACACCCGGATTGTGGGCTTGCCTCCTTTAATAATTCCAACCCCAACGAGCTCATCTCAAAACCTCTTGAGACAAAGTCCGCATTCCCTCTTCTCCCTTCTGGCTGCCTCTTTTTCCTTTCATCTCATCTATTTCTTGTATTTCTACCTCTTGCTCCAGCTACCGAGTATTTTATCCTTTTAGTCGCAATCATCAACTCCACCTAGCGCTCAACTAGCTTTCCGTCTTTAAGCCTCCTGTGTCCAACCAAACCGAAAACCCCACGCTGCACAACCAACAGCATCTTCTTTCGACTTTTCTTCTCCTCTCCATCTCCTCACCCTCACGAAGCCTCAACAGGACAACAGTATCATTTCAAAATGGCGGAAGCAAACAGTGGCAGCTGGTCGGCCTTCCTCAAGGTAAACTACCAACTCCCTCACCACGCCCTCAATTGCGCAAACAGAAGAATCTCTCTCCTCTAACCGTCGAAACCCGCAGTCCATCGCCTCCTTCAATGGCGATCTCTCCTCCCTGACCGCCCCTCCCTTCATCCTCTCGTCCCAGTCCCTCACCGAGTTCTCCTCCTACTGGGCCACCCACCCGCCCATCCTCACTGCCGCCGCAGCAGAGGCCGATCCCGCAAAGCGCGCCATGCTGGTCCTCAAGTGGTTCCTCTCCACCCTCAAGCACCAGTACGCCAGCCGCAGCGAGCAGTTTGGCAACGAGAAGAAGCCCCTGAACCCCTTCCTCGGCGAGCTCTTCCTCGGCAGCTGGAACGACGAGGCGGGCAAGACGACGCTCATCTCCGAGCAGGTCAGCCACCACCCGCCCGCGACGGCCTACTGCGTGCGCAACGACAAGACGGGCATCCAGCTCGAAGGGTACAACGCGCAAAAGGCCACGTTCAAGAGCACAATCATCGTCAAGCAGATTGGCCACGCCGTGCTCACCGTCCCCGTCGGAGAGAACAAGGAGCTGGAGCGCTACCTCATCACCCTGCCCTCGCTCCACATCGAGGGCCTCATCTTCGGCGCCCCCTTTGTCGAGCTCGACGGCTCGAGCACAATCGTCAGCTCCAGCGGCTACACCGCCAAGATCGACTACAGCGGAAAGGGATGGCTGTCCGGTAAGAAGAACACAGTCATCGCCTCCGTCTTCCCCACCGGCGACGAAAAGGACGTCCTCTACAACGTCACCGGCCAGTGGACCAAGGAATTCGAAATCTACCAGGGCCCCGCCAAGAAGAACTCCAAGTCCACCCTCGTGTCCACCTACGACGCCGCCGGCACCGAGCAGACCAAGCTCGCCCTCGCAGACCTCGACAAGCAGCACCCCCTCGAGTCCCGCCGCGCATGGAGCAAGGTCGCCGAGGCCATCCAAAAGGGCGACATGGACGCCGTCTCCGTCGAGAAGACCAAGATCGAGCAGGCCCAGCGAACCCAGCGCTCCAAGGAGAACGCCGACGGTCAGCCCTGGGAGCGGAGGTACTTCAACAACGTCACAGAGGACGAGACCCTTGCGCTGCTGGGCAAGGCCGCCGGCGTGCCCCTGGACGGCGACAAGGACAAGACGGGCGGCCTGTGGAGATTCGACGCTGCCAAGGCGGCCAAGGCAGAGGTCGAGCAGCTCACCGACGAGCAGGTTGCGCAGATCGAAACAACGCTCCTAGGTCAGTAAACTCGACTTACGAGCAAGGTACAATAGACGGCGCGTTTCGATTTCTATATATACTTTTATATATGCAACCAAAAAAAAAGAGGGCATCAAACGGGAAAAATAAGGCACTGCGAGGGCTAAATCAAGAACCGAGCTGTCTTGGGCGAAATATTACGGGACCTTTTTGGATGTGTTTTGTGTGAAGGGGGGAAGGGAATAAATGAGGCATGATGGATGGGTCACTAGCCACCTTTTTGAGTACACTACGGTTTTCACGGGAGAGTTAAGCATTTTTAATGTAGAGATGAAGATTACTTTTTTTTTTCTTTTGGATTTTCAACCATTGAATTTCTGTCAACTTTTTTTGGTATCATTTCTTTTCTTTCTTTTTTCATCATTTTCCCAACGCATCAATGCCGGTTCGCGGTGCCCTTTTCCTTCTGAATATACCAATAGGTACGTAGAGTATTCTAGAGGTGTAGGTAGGAATACTACAAAAGATTCGGAACGCTTCGTTCGTCCTCACGATGTACTCTCAAAGCCATGTCCCATTGTTAAGCAAAGCAAACCGACATTTACAGCTGGTTGGAAGTGTTGAAGTCCTTGAGAGCCTCGGCGACACGCTTGGACATGGTCTTCTCACCCTCACGGACCCAGACACGGGGCTAGATAACAGTTAGTCATTGGGCTCGACGAATTATCTCGCAGGCAACAGTGGATAATAACTTACGTCGAAGAACTTCTTGTTGGGCTTGTCATCACCATCGGGGTTGCCAATGGCAGTCAGGAGGTAGTCCTTCTTGTTGAGGACGTAGTCGCGGATACCGGACAGGTAGGCGAACTGCATGTCGGTGTCCATGTTGACCTTGACGACACCGTAGCTGATGGCCTCGAGGTACTCCTGCTTGGAGGAACCAGAGCCGCCGTGGAAGACAAAGAAGACGGGCTTGTCGTTCTCGGACTTGATGGCAGCCTTGACGTGGGCCTGGTGCTTGCCGAGCAGCTCGGGGTGGAGCTTGACGTTGCCGGGCTTGTAGACACCGTGGACGTTGCCGAAGCCAGCGGCGATGGAGAAGTAGGGGGAGATGGGGGAGAGGGTGTTGTAGATGTTGAGGATGTCCTCGGGCTGGGTGTAGAGAGAGTTGTTGTCGACATCCTCGTTGTTGACACCGTCCTCCTCACCACCAGTGATACCAATCTCCATCTCGAGCCACTGCTTCATGGGAGCAGCGCGCTTCAGGTACTTGGCGGTGGTCTCAATGTTCCAGTCAACGGGCTCCTCAGACAGATCAATCATGTGAGAAGAGAAGAGGGGCTCGCCGGTAGCCTTGAAGTAGGCCTCATCAGCAGTGAGCATGCCATCGAGCCAAGGGAGGAGCTTCTTGGCGCAGTGGTCGGTGTGGAGGACGACGGGAATGCCGTAGGCGGGGGCAATGGATCGGATGTAGTTGGCACCGGCGATGGCACCGGCGATGGAGGCAGCCTGGTCAGCGTTGTCGACACCCTGTTTGCGAGTTAGCGACTTTATCTCGGAGCACGCGCAGTTGAATTCTAGCGATTCAATGAGGTTTTTTCCCATACCTTTCCGGCGAAGTAAGCAGCACCACCCTGGGACATTTGCAGGATGATGGGGGACTTGGCATCGCGGGCAGCCTCAAGAGAAGCAACGACGGTGGAGGAGGAGGTGACGTTCTGAATTAGATGCTAAGTTAGCTGCAAATCCCTCTAAAAGAGAGCTAAAAGAGGCTCGTTTTCAAACTTACGATGGCGGGGATGGCAAACTTGTGCTCGCGAGCGTACTCGAACAGTCTCAGGACGTCATCGCCGACGATGACACCAGTCTTGCGGCTCAGGACTTCGGTAGCACCCATTTTTGCGAGGTTTTGGAGTTAATTGTACTAAAGCAAGGTCGTAGGAGAGTAGAGGATTTGAGTTCTGCAAAGTTGCGGGAGGACAAAGTTAGCAATGGAGGCGTCCTAATAAATATGATTTGGTCGGTGAAGGATCAAATGAGAATGAAAGAGAAAAAAATGGAAGCGAATTGCTGAATGGTAATTGCTACTCGTAAGAGCGCGGGGTTTTTCAACCACAAGGCTCAGCGTAATTGACGGGCTGAGTTTATCGATAATGAGGGCCAAGGAGGGGCAGCTCCGTTGACGGATGGGACAAGCTGAGAGATTTGCTCCAAATGCCGGACCTGAGTGGCTCACGGCTCGTCGATAGCGCAATCAGCGTGTCACAGGTGGAGATATCATTGGCTGCGAGTTTCCATGCCATGCCATTTGATGTAATGTGCCTCGTGCGTGCTGTCGTCCAGTCCAGTTCAATTGCCATCTGGTCTGGCCATTGCAATCGCCATCACCAGGTCGTTGTCTCGGATTGATGATTGTGCTCCTTATCGCCCCTATCCTGCTTCTCCCAGCTCGTCTCCATCATTCGATATCCTGTCGCACAACGGATGCTCTGCCGATTTTGCAGCTGCTGAGACAGACATCATGGTGGGGCTGATGCGCCGATGGAGGGGCAACGTGGGATGTGTGAGGGGCAAAAAAAAAGGGTAGAAAACAGGGCCGAAAACAGGGGCGTCATGAGAGAGACTTACAGGGGGCTGCTGCGATAAGCAATTGGGAGTCGTTGGTTCGGGCACAGAGGCTCAAGGGACGATGATGAAGGGAGAAGAAGAGAAGAGAAGAGAAGAAAGAAGGTTGACGATGGCGATGGCAGATCTGATGTAGATGTAGAAACTAAGAGGGGACGGGCGGGGCGCTGGTAATAGCTCCAAATCGTGTGACCTCAGAGCTGCTCCTCTTTGCCGGCAGCTTCTTCCTGTCGTAGCCGAAGCTTCGGGGAGGGCCACGGAAACATGCGGGACGAGGCTGCTTATGGAGTGAATGGCGGCGGTTTCATTGGTTTGCTGTACTTTACTTTGTTGACCAGCCAGTCACTTAATTTTAATTACATCAATGCTTATTTACCTACGTATGATGTCAATTGTTGGCATTGGTTTGTTCCAAGTTGAGCTCAACAAGACGCATTTGCTGTTGTTGTGTCTATCTATTCACGCACGGCCACGCATATAGCAAAACACACAATTCGCAACCGCAACTCTATTCAATAGCTTCTTCTCTCTCCCTCTCTCTCTCTTATTCTCGTACTCCGCATGTCATCGCCATGATTGTGGATATTTGGGGTAGTCGATAATTTCGAGATGGGGCTCGCCGTCCCGATTTCTTCCAATGCAGGTACTTTTGAGCCGGCCCGGCGCGGGAGGCCATTCGGAACTGGACTCCTATAAGAGTGACCACCTAGACCTGTGCACGGGGTGCGGGAATGGATACACCGCTTATTCAGACCATTACTCGTATTTGCGTCCGGAGATTGTAGTTTGATAATTTTTACAAACTTGTACATAATCCTGATGCGTTCAACCCGTGGTACTGATGGCATGAGCAGACATAGCCTCGGTCGACGATTTCGCCCCTGCAGTGGTTCTCTGCCGATGTTTCCCGCAGCTTCTTGGCAGTTGGGGTAATCCGATAATACGACGATGGCATCTTTGCCTGTACGCCGAATTGGGGCCAAATAGACGGCATTCCGAGCATTTCATACTTAATAAGCTGCGCTGCATGTCAACCAACCTCTGGAATGATGTGAATGAGAAGCGCGCATGATGCATGGCATAGGTAGGCAATGGGCTAGTCTCTGGGAGATAGAGCCTCGTGTGTAAAAGTGGCACATTTATATGATCAAATTCCGCCATGAAAAAGAACAATATAAAATTGTATTTGTTCATTACATACGGTACCTAGTAGTACCTAGTACCTTAGGTACCTATCTATGGTTTGTGTTTTGTCGCTTATTGTTTATTCCCCTGGCTCAGGCATGAAGCGTCGTCGTGGTTGCTCTTGCACTCCAGCAGTATTAAATGCACGCCGATAAGATAAGCCCACTCACTGCCTGCAGCTGCCCTGGCGGGGAACTTCATCGCGCCTTGTTTTACTTGCACTTCACACTCACAGTAAGCGACATCTACTGAGCCTTTGGTTTATTACTTGTGTTGTTCCCTCTGCAAATGCATTACATGTTCATGTCCATGTCCATTTCATAATGCCAAATAGAGGTGGCAGGAATTCATCGGGCCCGTGGGGTCGCCTCAAGCCCGTGGAGCAAGACCCTCTGGAAAGCATCGGGCTCCCATCCAAGGGCGACACCAGGTGAATTCATTGATGTCTTATACGTGTGCTACCTTCCCAAGTCATGTTATTAACCGCTACATACCAGGTTACTGGACCTCAAGACTCAAGAGAACTACTACACCAAGATAGTGGAGCGCTACATGACGTTTTGCTCCGATGCAGGTCAGCGGGATGAGCTGCTTCGGAGGTTCTCGTCACTAGAAATATCATCATCAAAACCAGCCTCTACTCCCGCTAGCTCTCGGCCTGTCCTACCCACAGTCGATCATGAAACGCTTCAGAACCCTGCCAACACCAAGGCTCTGTCCGATGTCATGGCGGCTCTACGAAAACTTAGAGAGGGCATTGTCGCCACGAAGCGGGCTGATGACTTCGCTGCCCAGGCCTATCTCTTCTGTATTCGACTCTCCATATTAGTCAAGCATCCAGAATCCTATCATCCAGCTATTCTTCACTTGCTCCGTTCGATTCATCCGCAGCAGCCCCTCACGTCTGTCGAACTGCAAGAGGTAGTAGGCTACCTGATACTAGATACAGCTTGTCGACGCGGGGAGTTGGCAGAAGCCTTTGCGCTGCGACGAAAATATGAGTTGAAGGACTCCAAAGTAAACGCGGCACTAACAGCCTTAACACACGACAACTATGTCGTGTTTCAGAAAGTGAAGCGGAGTGTAGATGGGCATCGGGCAAAGATCATGGAGTGGGCAGAAGGTGATGTGAGAATGCACACCCTCAAATGCTTTGGAAGAACGTATCTGTCGGTCGAATTGGACTTTTTGGAAAAGACAACGGGATCAAAGTGGCTGGACCTGAAGCAGGCTGACGGGGTTGGCTGGGACCTGGAGGGAAGCAAGGTGGTGATTCGCAAGGTCAGGGCACGGTAATGGCAGAGCACACCAAGGAGGCCATGGTCCCTGAAATATGGTGTTTTCTACCTAGACGCCCACGGTACTATGTTGGAGACGTGTGTGAGCTGGCATGTTTCTCTGACAACTGTTAGCCAGCTGGCCCTCCGGAATGCCTCGATTGAAGCTCCAGCAAAAGGGGATTCACCCACCACCCTCCGTGGGGGGCCCATTATCAACCATTCACTTTACCCTCGTAACGGGGTAGCCAACGATGGCCGTTTGAGTTCCGAACCGGTCTGGCCGCGGATTAAATATCTCCAGGCGGTTAAGAATTTACTCAGGCACACATCTCAGCTTTCACTCCTACCAAGGCTCACACCCACCACCAAAGAGTCACGCACCTCTCTCCACCACAGGCTATTCCATCTCTGCATCTCTATAGCAAATACCACCCCATCGATAGCATTTCACACCGTCTGCTCCTTGCTATGGCGCCGGCGAGAAAGAGGCCGAGAGCCGCGCAGTCCGATGATAGAACCACGTCGGTGCTCCTCGCTGATTATCGCACCGCCTGGCTCCTCGCGTACGTATCCGTTTCCATATCCCATCCGGCATCGTTTTGGTGACTCTGATGCCGTTGTGCCCTTCTATTCCTCCTATCGTCTGTCTTCGAAATAAGCAGTCTTGTCTATGCCACTCTTCCCTAGCTGTTAGCTAAAGCTAACTAAACAAACAAACACAGATCCGACGAGCCATCAGTTGAAATTATCTGCAAAAACGAAACATTCAAGGTCCACACGAGTGTCCTGAAGCAACATTCGGAATACTTCGAAACCTGCCTGTCCAAGCCATTCACCGAGTCGGATGGCGTGGTTCGCTTTGATGATATCGAGCCCCGGTACTTGGCCTTTTACCTGGGCGTGGCATACAGCTACTCATCCATCATGCCGCACACGCCCCCAGCCCCCTCCATGAATCCCGAGGCCAAGGCACTACGCACGCCACTCCGGGACTATATAGAGGTGTACAAGCTATGCGATCGGTTTCTAAGCACCCAGATGGGCGAATTTATGCTCAAGTGCATCAAAACGAGCATCGGAGACGGTCACCGTGCCTTGTTTCGCTCGTTCTTGGATGAGGAGCAGCAAAAGGCGCTAATGAGAGATTTTGCGGACGGATATGAGGCACTTGAGCACGGCCATGCGTTGCAAAAGGAGCTGTCGGAGCACATTATTGAGTATTTTGTCGAAGGCATCTCTTACGAGGCTTGGGACGCCTATATGGAAGAGGTGATGCACAGGCCCAAGTTTGTGGCGCAAATTTCCAAGGGGTTTGCGAGGAAGTTGTCGGAAGCCATGTCTGCGAGATCCAAGATGAAGCGCAAAGAGCTTGGTGGTCCATGAGAAAAGATTTGTGAGGAGAAGACAAGGGATGGAGAGAACTTTGCTAAGGTGGTATGAGACGGTGAGCTTCATGCATATGTTGTTGCTCGCGGTGAATGCTGACTGCGGAGGTGGAGTGAAGTATGAGGGATTGAGGAGATGAAGCTGCGCTTTCTGCAGGGGGCTGCGAAGGACTCTTAGGATTTTCTGGCATGAAATGGCCAGCTTGGTTTGGTACGGCTTAGAGAGCCGCATTGACAACCGCTTTTACTGCTAGCAGCAGTCGACAAAGAATAGCGGAAGTTTGCCCTCAAGTGCTAGGTTTGCGATGCACAGCGAATGGAGCCTCGCATGTG
The DNA here is from genome assembly GCA_035079535.1 of Trichoderma endophyticum. NCBI lineage: Eukaryota > Fungi > Ascomycota > Sordariomycetes > Hypocreales > Hypocreaceae > Trichoderma > Trichoderma endophyticum. The sequence goes on from JAPMIQ010000012.1 coordinate 764,732, forward strand.
TTTATGTATTAATGAGAAAAGAAAATGCATGGAAAAACTCGCAGTCAAGGATGTGAAGCTGTAATGAAGTTGGCGATGAGGCCATATATGCCTTCAATTTCTCCGCCACAGCGGATGTGTATATGTATAGATATGTATGAATGCCAGGCTCGAAAACTCCATTCCCCAGTTCCCTTTCAGTCCATCAAACAAAAGAAATATCGCAATGCCCAGCCAGTGTATATAATAAAACTCCCATGTATGCTTCGCTCAAGGGCACCCTCAGCCCTGATGCAAATCCCCTCGACGCTCTTGTGTAATAATATCCTCAGCCTCCCCTTGAATTTACTTTAAATTTTTTCGTTTTTTTTTCTCCTTCGGTGGTTACCGCTTTCCATACTCAGCAACGCCCTTTTCCAAATCCTCCAAGCTCTCCCGCCCACCATACAAATTCTCCATCATGCGCTGCCTCTCGGCAGAATCATGTTCAAGGGCGAGGGCGGTTTCGCGGCGCTGGGCGCGGGTGGCGTCGAAGTAGGTCTTTGAGGCGTATCCTACGGCGGTGATGACGGCGGCAGTTTTTAGCCTTTTGTTTATTAGCATTATTTTTTTATTTTTTTTATTTTTGGTTTTGTTGGTATGGGATATTGGGGGGGGTATTGGGAGAGAGGGTTGTTGTTGAGTGCTTACCAGCGTCGGATCGGGGCTCGGCGCGGCGATGGGCGGAGATGTGGCAAAAAGGGCGGGTGCACTCTTGCGGCGGTTGAGAAGCCTCTGACTGTTGGATTCATGTTTGCCGAAGTATGTAATTTATGGAATAGAGGCGAGAGTATTTTTGCAACAGTTCAAGCGAGGGGTATTTGCTCGTATTACGTGCTATTGTTGTGTTGCGTGTGGTATATCGGTGATGGTTGCAGCTTCTTCAGTGTGTAAAGAGAAGCTTCGTCTAAAACACCTCGAATTTATTTCGTAGCTTACGCCACCAGGTCTATATTCAAAAAGGAAGAGAGTGGCTCAGCTCCTTAACTACACCACAAGAAAACAAGAAATCATGTGAGAAGTGTCCGGGGACTAAAACTGTGTCCATGTCCCCCAATTTCCTTCCGTCACATTGGCGTGGCATGTGCGTTTCTTTTGGTTTGGGGTGGCCATACTCGATGTAATAGTAGAGCCACTGGTCGAACCATTAGAGCGAGATGGGAAATTAGCCGCGGCGTCCGATTCGACGGGAGAACGCGGGGAGGGTGGCATTGATGGGCGGACCTGTGGGGTAAGGAGGGAGCCTTGGGAGCTTGGTCCGAGGTTATGAGAGGCTGTTTCATTTACGAGAGCAATATAGAGGACTTGTGTATGTTACATGGCCGAGTCTTAGTCGTGGGAAGAGTGATGGTGAGAGTCTGAGTCTGAGGATCTTAGTCGTAGTTGAATCTGGCTGCATCTGCATCATGCATGTGTTGTCACATCTTTTTGAAAATCTCTCTCAAACTAACTAATACTAACTCGCATATATCTTCGGTACTTGCCCTTGTCCTCGTCGGCAGAGGCCGTCTCTTTTGTCTGCCGCTGCTTATTTTGTGGTTGCACCGTTGCATACCCATCGCCTGATTTCCCCTGGCGGTGCGCCAACAATCGTGTGACCACTGCCTACCTAACACGCCGAAATCCCTTTTCCCGGCGTCCGTTGCCGACTTCTTTCTTCATGCAAACTGATAACGAAATTTTCAAAAAAAACGAAAAGGTATTATTGTATTGTTGTTATTGTTAGTCTTAGTGACGCTCTGAATGCCGTCAATTACCGGCTGCCCGGATTTTACCGCTCTCAGTCAAGACACACAGACCACCGCAAACGGCACGGCTTTCCATGTTTCCAGTCCCTTTCGGCAATCCAAAAGTTCCCTCTATCCTCATAGCCGAACACAGCCAGCGAAAACTAATGAATCAGAAAAAAACGCTCACGACTCGCTAAATACCTATGTATTCAAACAATAACTAAGCACTACAGCATATCCAAGGCTCTCTCAATGCTGTGGCAGCCCATCGTCTCCGTGCTTCTGCCTCATATCCCTCCATAACGGCCCTCTAGCTGCCGTCCCAACGCCCCCAACATATCCAACGTCCTTGTCCAGATCCAAGCCTTTAATGAGGCCAATTGGTTTGGGCACCAGATCGGGACTCTTCTTGCTATCGTCTTGATCCGGCTCATCTTCATCATCATCATGACTCGAGTCACCCAGCAGCAGCGGATACTTGTCCAGCCAATCCTGCCAATCCTCGTCACACTGCTCACTACCTCGGCAAGGCACCCTCTCGAAGCACTTCTCCCTGTCCAGCAACCAATAATGCAAAAGCACCGCTGAAACCAACTCGGCCACTATCCACGGCTTCCACGCCCAGCCGCGTTGCCGCATGTGTCTCTCGTCGTGGCATCGCCAGAGCTCAACCGTCAGCAGGAAACGCATCACGCACCCTTCCTGCGTCCATGGCAGCGGTCTGTCTGTTTGTACCGCCTTGTCAGCCTGGTGAGGAGGCTGCAGCGTGCGATGGACAACCAGTTCGGTGTAGTCGTCATCTAGTCTCGCCGTGTCCAACGTCTTGATGAGGCTGCGGAACCGAGGCATCGTCACTGAGAGCGTTTCTCGCAGGCGAGACTCTATGGTGAAATTGAGGTCGTTCTTTTGGCAGAGATATCGAAAGTCGAGATACGCTGCTCTCACAGGTGGCGAGGTAGCAAAGGCCTCAATCGACTGCGCTTTGAGCAGCACATCGCTTTGCTTTTCGATGGAGGGCCATATCCGTGTAGCTGCGAGGTACGCAAAGTGCGTCTGGATGTCCTTTACTAAAATGTCGTCCACGCTTCGTTCCTTGTCGCCTAGGAGGTAGTCGGGCAGGTAGAAGCGGGTCGTCTTAAAGACGTTGCAGCAGCGCAACACGCACTCTTCATTGCCGCATAGCTTCTGCGAGGGAAGAGGCCGGCCGTGCGAATACTGCTCTTCCCGGCGTCGTCTCTCGTCTCGTTCTCGACGGCGGAGTGTGAGAGCCACGGGGCTAGGAGGCGAGGAGGAGATGCGGTCGCTGCTAGGTGGCGTGCTCATTGTGTAAGACTGTGTAAGAACTGTAGAGCTTTTGTCCTCTGTTTTCCTGTTTCCACATGTAAGTGAAGCTTCTCCTAGCTCACTTTATACTCTTGTAGAGAAACCGCCACATGGAGGTGGACGTAGACATGGCGAGGCCGCATCCGGCCATATGCTCTACACCCTGCGTGTTCGGCGACGGTAAAGCACACAGACGCTTTGAACGTGTAGTCCTGGCTGCAAACAAGACTCTCAGTCAAGATACGAAGCTGCCCGTTGTTCTGCTTTGAAGGTGGTGAATAGATGCGAAGAGGAGAAGTCGTAGGGAGACGAGTTGTGTTGCGTTGCGTTGTGTTGAGACCAACGGCGTACTAATGCCGCCAAACAGGAACTCCCGCTGAACTTTAATTCTCATGGCGTGTGTCCCTTAACAAGAATCTGCTGCAGATTGCCGTTTGAATGGTTGAAAATCTGAGGGTGCGGACGGATACTTGTGCTGCTCTTGTTAAGTCTCATGTAGAACTTGACCCTACCCTACGAGATGCATTCACCGCGTGTTTATATAGATGAAGTTCATTGACCCATGTTTTCAGCTTAAACTGGGGAAAATGGATAATCAAAAGAGAACAAAGAACAGATTCACCACAAATATCCCCTACATTTCCGGCTCTTACACAAACACTTTGCCATATCCCCCGCACTCGCACCCTCCATCCCGCCCCCATCCTCCGTCACCCCATCGACATAATCAAACGTCAACTCCTCCCCACGCGGAATATCCCGAATGGCAAACAGCGCAAGGTCGTGAATGTGCTTGTCAGCGTGGTCGCCCACGCGCGCAAAGATGCGCAGGTTGGGCTCGCACGAGTGGTTGATGAAGCGCGTCGGGCCCGAGAGGAACTCGCCGTCGACCTCGAGCGGCGGGCCCTTGAGGCGCGGGTCCAGCGACTCCGGGTGGGTGAACTTGTCGAGGGCGAAGAGGTAGACGTCCTTGCGCTTGGAGACGGCGGAGGCGGCGCGGCGGCGGTCGGCTTCGGCGGAGGTGATGATTTCGCCGAGGTAGCGGTCGACGAACTGGCCCTTTTTGATGGCTACTTGGGTGCGGACTCCTGATTGCGAGGTTAGCGAACACGCTCAAAGGAAAGGTGCTGTTGGTGAGTAAACCAAAGTGACTCACCCCATCCTCTGTCGTCGGTACGAAAGATTTGCAGCGGAATGGTTCGCCCACGTTCAACGACCCTGTTGGGGCAGTCTTTGGAGCATGAGCAGCCCGCGTGGCACTCGTACAGCGGCTCCTTGGAGTTGAGCATCTTGGACCGCAAAAGACCTGCTTTAGCACCGTGGGTGTGATAGGCATACGCCTTTCTCTTCTGCCTGACCTTGTCCTTACGCCCTGCTTCCGGTCCATCACCATTAGCTCCACTCGCGTGAATGTCCTCGTCTTCATCGCTGCTGCTGCCCTCTTCCTCCCCCAGGTCGGCGAGGCAGAGACATCCCATATACTGGCACTCGCTGTCGTTCTCACACGAGCATCCGCTGCGGAAACTATCCTCAGCTGGCTCAACGCCCTGGCCCAGGACCATGCGGTCTATGAAGCGGAAGTTGGGCGGGATGACGGACTGGTCCTTGGCATTGACGATGGTGACGGGGGTGGTTTGGTGAATGGGAAAGGCGCGGAGCTGGCAGAAGTGGCAAGAGTCTTTTTCGGCAGCGTGTTCCTATCTTGTTGGTTAGAATGTGCTTTGGTGATGGTTTCTTATGATGAAGTGGCGGAGAAATGATGATTCTTGTCTCTCTTTTTTAATGCCATTACGGGGCTTACCGGCTGGTCGTGAAAGAAGAAATGTTGCCCTGTGATGGCCTCCATGGCTGTTGGGTTGTCTCGTTCTTCTCTTCACCTGATTGATATGCTATGTGAAGTATCTTGTCGTGTCATGAAAAAGATGAGTTCGTCATTGAGCATGACATCTGACTTGGGGTGGGAGGCGAATGCGGTGTTAGAGATGCAGATGGATGCTAAAACGAATGAATAAATGACGCTATCATGGATGGCTAATGTTCAAGGCATTGGATGAAGATGAATGTTGCATTATTGAATGAAGGCGTGTGGTATGGAGGACTGCAAGCAGATTGCCACTTGACAGTTCAGTTTCGACCTAACCTGGAGCTCTCGGTGAGAAACCTGAGGTACCCAAATCAATCACGGTGAGCGCACGAGCAAACGGGCTCGGTGACAAGGCCTTGCTTGCCGGTGGATCATTTTTTTTCTTCTTGAATTTTGCTTGGCTGCTGATCCACCTGCAAGGGAGAGCAAGCGTCTGTGTTGTGCATGTCAATTACGCGCAGATGCTGTATCTACTGAATAGTCTAATCTGTCTATCTGTGCAATAAGAATGGATGGATAATGATTCCTAACGAACCGCCTACACTACATTAGCACTGCATCTAGTACGTAGATTAGTAGGCAACACCTCAATGATCAAATACAAGTAAACGCTCTCTTTGTGCCTGTAAGAATTGAAGCAACTACGTCAACGCGGCCACCATGGAAGCTTTTATTATGGACATGCGCCGCCACCAGAACGCATGGAAGCATCATCATCATCAGCCTCTCATCAATGGCTTGCGTCCCTTGGCTGTCCTTTGATGAATCAGCAACTCATTACATGTACTCGTAATACATACGAAGCCCTCTAGGCGATGGAATCTGGCCGAGTAGCGCGCGCCATCTTTCCAGGCTCTGTTTGGCCCTGAAGCTTCAGTGGATGCGTTCGGTTCGGTTCAGTGGGCGGATATGGCGGGTCTTCTCGCCTAGAGCTCGCTGACCAACGGGGCCCGGCTTGAGCTTCAGCGGATCGATCCATTGATCCATGGATCTCATTTGTCGCATCCGCCAGCACGTGTAAATGGCCATCTTTGGCTCCTCTCTCTTCGTCTTGTCTTGTCCTGTCTTGTCTGCTCGTATTCACCAGCTCGTTTAATCATCTACCTTACCTTATCTACAGAGTATTTAATTCAATCGCAATTAATTCATCAATTCATTAACACTGCACAACTCCCCGCTGCAGATAACCCGGAGATACACAACCTCGTCGGCGTTTAATACCTTGTCATTGTCACTCTCACCTCACTCTCTCTCTCTTCTTATTCCCCCGAACCCCGGTCCTGTCAGTTCTCCTCCAAAAACCTCACAACACACCTTCGGCTCGACATCCATCCCAAAAAGCTTTTCCCCCACTGGCCTGGCCCAAAAAGATAGCCTTTTTTCCCTCCCTCACAGCCACAACAGAGTTGCGCTGGTGCGCGCCAGTCAGCTGCGCCGTTTCCCGACAAGCTCCAACCCGGCCGGTCGTTTCGTTTGTCCCGCAGTTGGTACCAAGAACCAAAAGGCTTCAAAGAGGCTGAGGTTTCCCGTTTACTCTCGCTCGGTCCTTTTGCCTTGGCTTCTTTTCCTTATTTTTAATTTTATTTTGTTTCTATTCTTATTCCCCTCTGGCCAACTTGTGTGACTCTCTGGTGTCTGGCATCCGCAGCCAGATCTGGTATGGCGTTGGCCAGCTCTCCATCCACCCTCTCGTTGCGAAGCGTTGCGAGCTGAGACGCCACAAGCAAAGCAAGGCAAAAGCTCAGCAAACCACCACCCAAGGCGACATCATGGTGCGTAAAATATCCTCTTCTTCTTCTATCTCTCCTTCTTCTCTATCTGCTTCATCTAATACAAATACTAACCGCGATGCGCTCTTTCAGGGCTGTTGCTTCTCTCGTTCCGCGGGTCCAAACTCGCCCTATCCCGGAGGCGTCCCCGATGCCTCCTCTCGCGCCATCAATCCACCGCCCTTGACCTTGCCCGAGGGAATCATATCCAGCAACCCGCAGGCAGCTGCCCTGAGTCACCGCCACCGCCGCCGTCGGGACCCTCGCCCTCTCGACCAGCACATCAACAGGCCGCTGCGCCGACACCGATGGACGTCCACCCAACGAGTGTGGACTCGCCGTGACCTCGTCAAGGAGCGCGCCGAGTTCTTCGACACCAGAGTTGTTTGCCGGCCCGAGATCTGGCAGACGCTGCATGCCGCGCTGCAGGTCCTGTGGGAGGCCAACCCGGAGGATTCTCAGGACGAGGACAATGCCCTGGCCACGGCCCAGACCATTCTCACGGCCGCCGAGATCTCCCTGCCGACGGGCAATCTTGTGAATGGTGCGTACGACGCCCTGGGCAACTTGTATGCGCTGCCCGAATGGGTCGTGGCAGACCCGGATAACCTGGCGGATGATCGAGACCCGGATGCCAAGGGCGACGGATCGACTGCGGGCGAAGAAACCGCCGGAGAGGATGACGACGACGCTGACTCGGAAGAGGCCGAGCGGAGGAGGGAGGAAAAGGGCAAGGGAGTGCTGGACGAGCGGGAGATGGTCACTTTCCGCGCACGGCTGAGCGAGACGGGCCGGGACATTAAAGTCACCGTGGCCAAAACAGACAGCGTGCGGAGTGTTATCAAGAAGATTACAGAGCAGTCAACAGTGAGTTTTCTCTTTGCTTTTGTCGCCGTGTTATCGTTTTCTTGTTGTATTGGTCAGCTAACACTTGCAACTCAACAGCTTCCCCCCGACAAGAAGATCCGCCTGGCATATATGGGCAAGATGCTCAAGGAAAACTCTTCGCTCGAAGCTCAGGGCTGGCACGCCGGCCACGTCATAAACGCCTTGGTTTTCAACCGATAACACCCCATCCTACTTCTTCTTCTTCTTTTTCTTAACCCTTCACATCCTCTTCACCTGAGAGTTTCCTAATCTCATAACTCACATATTCTATTTCCTTTGGCCTCATCTGGATAATACCCCATATTTCTTTCTTCATTCTTCTTTCTTCTTCTCAACGCTGCGAACTTGGAGTTTTAACGGAGTATTTATTTCATTTCCATTCATCATTTGCAAAGAACGTTCTTATTTATACCCACACAAAATACAATACACTCTGCCAAGTACATATTGACGACAACGGCAAGGAAGAGCAGCAGCGGACGACACAGACGAGAGCAAATGGCACGGGCCTGTATCTAAAGAACTTTTTTTTTTTTGGTCTGTTTGTTGGAGGGAAAGCATACAAAGCTACTCATTACGGTTTTTAACGCTACAAATACTACTATTTAATCGATATTTTGCTGCCATTTTCAAGGTAGTCATAAACCTTTAACATATTTAAGAACAAAACAATATCTTTTTTAAATGCTGTCAAGATTTCCGCCTACATCAAAAACAGTACACGTAGCTAAACCCCGCCACCCCTATGGCATTTTCATCACGGCATCTCCCTATTCCATCCCCTCCTTTTTTATTCCCAGCTCTCCCGCCCACCCTCGAATCCCTTCTTTTGCCTCGTTAAAAGATACTAATAGAGTAATATAGGTAAAAAAAAAAGGCAAAGAAAACACCCCCGCACAAACCACCATCTAACCGGTTCTACAAACGAATAGGAGAAAGAAGAAGACAGCATTCCCTCATGAAAATACGCGAAGAAGAAAGAGAGAAGAATAATAAAAAGGGGATTCGTAAGATTATCTAAATTTTTTTGGTGGTGTGTGCGTTGTGTATCTTTAAGTCTTTCTTCCTTCCGGTATCGGGTTGTTCCTATGTCTAAGCCGTTGAGCCAATCTTATTCAGACCCTTTAGTGAGCCTAAGCTGAGGGCCAGGCCTTGTGATCTACTCCTTATGCGCACGAAGCCCGTGATGGGACCGTCCTCTCCTTCCTTTTCGATGCTCAAGTTGGCCAGCGCGTCCTCGCCTGCGGGGGAAAACAGTTAGTAAACGAGTTGTTTAGAGAGCATGTAGATATAATATATAAAGGGGATGTAGCTGTACTTACCAAATACACTGCGAGCGTACAGATTTGCGCTCAAGAACTGGCAATCTCCCTTGAGACTAGCCTCGGGTGTCAGGCAGTTCATGTTCGTGCAGGCCATGAGCTGATCCAGGAACTCGCGTAGTGACTTGGCCTTGGAGTTGATGTTGACCTTGTTCTCCCACTCAAACTCTGTCCACATGGTGCGGAACTGCGTCTCAGTGCAGGTAGCGGGCTGGATGTAGTCCATGATGTCGACGTGTAGGTCGTTCAGAATGACGACGTTGGTGTCAGTTGAGTGCGCGCCGTCGTACACCACGTTGCCAAAGATGACACCGGTGTCTGTTGACGAGACCTTGATGGTGCACTGGACGTTGTGGAAGTCGTGGGGGCCCAGGTTCTGCGTGGTTGGTCGCTCAACGACCTTGAGGTCGCCCAGGGTCGCAAACTCAACCGACAGGTTCTGAAGAGTGTCGGTGGTCTGGTTGACCAGCAGAACGTCCAGGATGATGTCGAACTGGTGGACCTTGACATATGCCTCGGCATACACGGGATCGGAGAAACCAGTCAACTGGACAACACGGCTGAGCTTGGATGTGAGGTCCTCAGCGCCGCCCTCACCACCAGTTGCCCTCTCCAAGTCCATCTCGATTTCATCCAAGCCGTCAGAGGCGTTCTTCTTGGACAACTGACGAATGGGAATCACATCGTCGACCTGAATGGCAGTCTTGGCCTTCTCACGAGCCTCCTTGGCGGCCCGCTTGGTCTCCTCGACCTGAACCATGGCTCGGAATGCCTTGCGGGTATCGTCGAGCCACACTGCTTCCAGCTCCTTCTTCTCCTTGAACTCGGCAAGGGAGCGCACACAGGCCATGATTCGGTCAACGGAATCCTCGTCAATGGGCGCCTTGACAAACTGAGACTGGCCAACACGGATGATGGAGATCATGATGAGCATGGCCTCGGCCTTGAGGGCGTTGGTTCGTGCCTGCTCGGCTGAGATTTCTGAGTGGCGCATGACCAGCTTCACCAGCGTTGAAGACAGAACTGTTGACAGGTAGTAGTCTCCGTCCAGGATGAGCTGTCTCAAGGGCGGCTTCTGGGCGGCCTTGACAGCCTCCAGCTTGGCGGCGGCGGACGACTGGCTAGTGAGCGCAGTCTCGGTCGCATATGTACCATCGGCCAGCACCTTGCGGGAGCCGGTTGGCGCAGAGGGCTTTGAATTGCCGTTGATCTGGTCGTCCTTCTTCTCGTCGCCATCCTGCTCTTCCAGCAGCCTCTGTTCTGAAGCAACAATGGGGATCTCTCCCAAGCTTGCACGGATACCCTTCCAAGCATCTCGGATGTCCTTCTCCTCCAGAGAGTACTCTCCAATGATCCACAGAATACCACGATAGACCTTGCCAGCTCGCACCTCGCTAAGGGTTGATACAAGACGGCGCACAATGGTGGTTCGGAGCTCAGGGAACTTCTCGACGACCTCCTTGACGAAGTTGATGACATCAACAGCAGATGTGTTTGTGAAATCGGCGATAAAGTCCATGAGAAGCTCCACAACACTGGCGGCAACTTCTGAGAATTTGATGGCGCATTGGTGGATGGAGTGGATTAGGAGAGATCGGTACTCGGTATTCTTCTCATACTCTTGGTCAACCGTCTTGGACAATTCCTTCTTCAACAGCAGGACCACCTCCTCGACATTCTTGCTAGAAACCATGGCCAGGGCCAGCTCGAGGGCCTTTTTGCGGACGTCAATGTCTGTGCTGCTGAGAACTCGCAGAATCTCCATGACAAGGTCGTCTAGGACACCCTCATTCTTCTGGCGCAACTGGTCGACCCGGTCAAGGACAATGAGCTTGACGTTGTTGTCGGCCTCCTTGATGCTTAGCTCGATAAACTTGGACGCCGCGGCCTTGACAGCGACGGGGTTGTTGGTCAAGGCTGTCAGCGATGACGCCGCCTCATAGACGACAGTAGATGCGCCGGCTTCCAAGAGATCAAAGATTAATCGCAGATATCGAGCCTATCTCTGTTAGCTTAGGAGATCCTTATGAGTAGCTGCGTAGGGGTCGTACCTTGTTCTGAGAGTTCTGCACAGCGTCCTTGCGGATAAACTCCAATTCGACCAATTGCAGCAGTTCTTCGGCGTTGGGAATTCCGTCAAAGACGGAGCTGAGATATAGAAGGGCGGCATCGTGGTTGATGCTGGCGAGCGCTGCGAAGGCATTCCTCTTGCATGTGGCATCGGTCTCGCTCTCCAAAAAGGTTGCGATCAGCTCCGCGGCGTCGGGAATAAGAGAAGGTGAGTGTTGGAAGATGGAGGCGACTGCAAAGACTGCATTCTTCCTGACGTAGGCGTGTCGGTGCTCAAGGCAGGATCGCGCTGAAGAAAGGAGAGGCTCAATGAGCTCTGCTTCTCTAAGCTTGCAAAGGAAACGGAGGGTGTTGCCTCGGATGTATTCGTTGGGGTGCTGCAAATCGTTTCGGATGCCATTGCTAACACCATGGTCAGTCAATTCGAGGTTTATTCCAATGGCTCATGACACTTGCCAATTGCAAGTAAAGGATGGGCTTGACTAACCAGACTAGAATCATCTCCTGCTTCAGCTTTCCAGCTGAGTCAAGCTTGGGGCATATCTCGTAGTAAAAGTAGAGGAGCTTCTTGAGCGGCTTGTACTTGGAGGGCATGACGAATCGGATAATGTGCATGAGCAGTGACGGCATCGGGTCTCCGTTGAGCATGATGGTCAAGATACGCTTCATGGTGTCGACCTTGCTCTCGTCGGTGCCCTTCTCCAGCTGCATGCGCAGGTCGGAGAGGGAGGGCACGTCCGAGGCATTGTCCTGGTGCACCAGGCTGTAGGCATTTTCGAGGAACCCAGACATGGTGTAGCCGGCTGTGTAATTGTATTGTAAAGAGAGAGAACTGGCTCAGCGGGATTGCGTCGAGGCTGCGGGGAGGATAAGGGGCCTCAAGAGAGAGCGGGAGGAGCTTCGAATATCGCAGAGCTCACCAGAGCCATGTGCCGGAGAGTCGCAACAGCACCAATTCCAAGGCTCGAGCTGCCAGAGTCGCCGCGAAGAGTCTGGAGAGCGGGCGGGCGTCTGGAGGATGTTGTTGCTGTTAGGTGTTAGGCTGCGTCTGCTTCAGACAATCTGGCTCTTCACTGGCGATGGCTCGCTGGTTACAGGTGGCACTAAGCAGCACGTTGGAGGCGGCGTGGGGGCTCACGTGATGGAGCTATTCCCTTGTACTCGTACGCATTGCAGCGCTTTCGTACCTGTCGTGGCTTCACCGCCCATTGGTTTCTGCCGTGCCCCACCATCCAGTGACGGAGCTGTCCTATGGATTTGTTTCGCCGCAGCCTCGCGACTTTGGATCTAGCCCTGGCAACTCGACAAGGCCTCATTCAACAGCAGCTATGGCGGCCCCAAACGACCAATTCTACATCCGATACTAGTGAGTGATTACTTATGGGCCGTGTCTGACCAGTTGTTGCTACAGCTGCTGACTATGTGCGCAGCTCGGGCCACATGGGCCGTTTCGGTCACGAATTCTTGGGTACGATGATCACCTCAACAGCCATCCGCCGAGGCTCAACTTTTGGATACTAACAAGGACGATAGAATTCGACTTTCGCGTCGTCGGAGATGGCCGCAGCGCAGTCGCTAGATATGCAAACAACTCCAATTACAGAAACGACAGCTTGATTCGAAAAGAAAGTAAGGAAGCGCTATACCAAACACCAAATGGATTACCCTTTGTGGTTTTTACTTTGGTAGTATTGCCGATGGAAGAACTGGAAACACTAACGACACATCTGCAGTGTGTGTGAGCTCCGCAGTCATCGAGGAGATTAAGCGAATTGTCAAGCAGAGCGAGATTATCAAGGAAGACGATTCCAAGTGGCCGCAGAAGAACAAGGATGGCCGACAGGAGCTGGAAATCCGATTGGGAGGAGATCACATTTCATTCGAGGTTTGTTTTGCGTCAAGGTTTTTCGAATACTATGGCAGTGGCACCGAGACTAACTCCTCTGCGATAGACGGCCAAGATTGGATCATTGGTCGATGTCACCGAATCAGCCGACCCCGAGGGCCTCCGAGTCTTTTACTACCTCGTACAAGACCTGAAGGCGCTTGTTTTTAGCCTGATAGCCCTCCACTTCAAGATTAAACCAATCTGAGCCGGCATCGGCATGCTGGAGAGACGGGCAGCGCAGAGTTATGATACCCAGTCGCCTCAATGAGGCATCGGCGATGCGCATGATTGTCACAAGGTGTTCACGGTAACAACATGCATGGGAGAAATAATTCCAGGTCTAGGGTGGCGTATGGGGAAATGCAAAAGCAATTTATTGATTCAATAGCAGGGCCATGCGGAAGCCATGTGGAAGCCATGGGTAATTGTATGAATCAGCATATCGGGAATATAGTCAGTATGGGTACCCTAGAACGGCCCTCCCATGGGGCATTTCAATCTTACAACTGTTAAAGTCTTATATGTCTCGTCTCGGGAAAATGTCTCTTGCAACTTTTTTCCCCTCCACCCATCAAGACGCGGCTCTGTCTTATATTTGGTCAGCACTATTTGGGCTGGCATGATTCAGTTCCTACCCAGGTGCCTATGGTACGATGTTCGAGTACAGATATCATGATGCTGTGTATGCAATGAAAAGGTCGTATTTGTTGGATGGCTCATGCTCCATGATGTCAATACGACACGTTGACCCCTTGCTTTACTTTTATCATCTGCTGAATCTTGATCAAGCCATGATCTGATAACATGCGTGTTTGGTACTCGAGTGGGACTTGGCTGCACATGGTTCCGCCATTGATCCACACCCTTGCCTTGTGGCTTGGTAGCGATCAAGTACATACCGTTGCATTGATGACAGTCAGAACGGTATTTTATTTCTGCCTGTTGTCAAATAATTGACTTTATTCAGTATGTGATATTAATCTGTTCATCAATATCTACTTGTATTCTGCAACCCCTTTTAGATGCCTGCATAAGCTGCCTAATGCGGAAGAACTTCAGCGTCCATCTGAAGTTTCCCCTGCTGCCCAACCCAGCCCGTGCTATTCAAGTACAGCATTAGTACCTACAGCGTTTCCCCGGTCGGCCACGCTGCAATGCCACTAGCACCTCCGCAAATCTCCATCTGACTTCTGTCATTGTGTGCAAGATACTTTGGTACATACGGAGCAAGGCATCGCCCAAGCATGTGCTTTTGCCCCGAATTCTCCCAAACTCGACAGAAGTATAATAACCATTGCCCTTCTCAACTGTACAGCGTCTGCCACGCAAAATAACGTGCTTTGCGCTGGTACCCCTCATCGGCACCGCCGTGTTCTAGTTGGGCGTAGAAATCGAATCCAGGTCCCCCGTACTGCGGCCATCCCAAGTGGGCGCCGCTTATTGACAGTACCGGGTACGTCCCGTCTTCAGCGATATCCAGCACGCCAAAAGCCCAACTTTGCCTCCCGAAGAAAAGCCATCCATCTCATCTTGTCCTGTGGCTTTTCTCATTCATCCCCCATCACCTCTTGTGCCCGTTGATCCGCCTCTCGTCTTCCATCATCTCGACAATTTCCAGCGTGTGCCATTGCGAGATGCACGCTGCATCCCGTCCCTGAATCCCCCCTTCCCGGCCTCGTGCTACCTGTACTTGTGCTGCAATCTGGGACCATCACCGCCATCGCAGCTCGATCCGCTCTCGGACAACCCACAAACCCCCAGCACGGCGGCGCGGTTGAGACATCCTCGCTTATCGTCTAATCGTGGTAGACGAGCAGCCCGGAGGCCAAGATAACCGACCTGGTCTTTTTTTACTCTTTACCTCTTCTGCGGCGCACTGCTGCTCTTTCCTTCCATCGGCTCCCTGCACCAGCCTTGCCTGCCACGGACCGACTCGCTGTTTGTCGAGCACAATACACAATCTTCACAATGCCGACCCCATCCTCCAATCCGCCTCCTGAACCAACCTCTCCTCCTCCCTATAACTTTCCGACATGTCCTGAGGACCAGCCACACTCCTCTCGATCCCCCCGACCGGCACAGGACGCCACGCGACCGGCTTCAGATATGGAGAGTAGCCAGAGCTCGGCGACAAGCATTGCCTCTCCTACAGCGTATTCATCTGAATCATCTCGCGACGGCCCTGCGACAGAATACTCGGTGTTAATAGAAGGTCAGGCGTCTGCGGGAGCCTCGCCCATGGACACTACATCTCCCCGACCGCCATCTAGCGGCACGGTTGCCACATCTCCCATGTCAAGTGGACGTGACGATGATCTTAAGAACCAAGGAGCTGCCGCAACCGATCGCTTAAGCCGGGAGTCGTCCACCTTGTCTGCACATTTACAAGTCGAGAATCCGGGCTCCTTCCGACGTGAGCCCGACTCATTGGAAAGGCTCGAGGAGGAGGATGAATACGACTCGCCCCCCATGCCATCTGACTGCACGAACCTACGAGTAAGACTGCTGCCATTGCATTGATAATTTGGCGTATGTAGCGTGCTTACACTATGTGCAGAAAATCCCCATCTCACCATCATCATTCCTCCGACCCGGAAGCAAGTTTCGCGGCACACAACAATCCGAAAGACAGGTCTACGAGGTCCAAGTCGAGATCAAACATGTTGACCTGCGCGAATCTTTCCTCTGCGGCTACTTGCGTATCCAAGGTTTGTCTCGTCCCGAGCACTGTCGGCGATTCTTTTCCACATTGCGTCATAGCTAACTGGTCCGACCCCTGCTTGTAGGATTGACCGAAGACCACCCAACACTCACCACCTACTTTGAGGGAGAAATCATCGGTACCAAGTATAACTTCTTTACCAAGCATGATGA
Source organism: Trichoderma endophyticum (assembly GCA_035079535.1). Taxonomy (NCBI): domain Eukaryota; kingdom Fungi; phylum Ascomycota; class Sordariomycetes; order Hypocreales; family Hypocreaceae; genus Trichoderma; species Trichoderma endophyticum. The sequence continues at coordinate 780,478 of JAPMIQ010000012.1, forward strand.
CTGGGGCGCCAATTCCAAAGTCGATCTCAGCCATTGGTCCAAGTTTAGCGCCTTTCGGCCATACCAGAAGATGGCTCGCAAGGGCCCAGTGACCATCACCGACCTTGCGCAAAGAGACCATATCTTTATGCGGTGGAAAGAGCACTTTTTGGTTCCTGACCACCGCGTCCGAACAATCACCGGGGCCTCTTTCGAAGGCTTCTACTACATCTGTTTCAACCAGGTCAAGGGAGAGATTAGCGGAATATATTTTCACTCCAAAAGCGAAAAGTAAGCCATCTACCCCAATACGCTTTGACAACACTAAGACTAACGGCCTGTGCGCAGGTTTCAACAGCTGGAACTGAAGCATGTTCCTGATAGGGGGTGCTTCAGTGCTATGGAGTTTCGGTAATGCCACGGTAATGCCAAGCGAGGATATTCGTATTGTTGATTAATAGCGGATGTGATTTATGGGACTCATCAACAGGGAAGTCTTTCTTTTTATTGTCTTTGCTTTTACTCTCACATATTTCATTTTTTGGGAGGATTCGATTATGGAAGCGGTGTTCTACGGGATACATAGCATGCGTGCAAGGAGCCTGGCTGTTTAGTATAGGTATGTCGGGATGCACTGCACGGGTTTGAAATGAATATCTGGCTGTCATGAGGTTGTGTGTTGGCTATAACGTGACGAACTATGAAATAGATGGGGCCCAATGACATTTGATGGAGAGGCATAAGCTACGAGATGCGAGTTGTTCCAAGGGGGCAGCGTATAGTCTGGCAGATAATGTGTGTCTCTTATTATTCAGCCTCAAATTTTCTAAAATAGCCTCGTCGAAACGGGTTGAGGTCGTCTGCTGTTGTGCCCGTGTGTGCGCCTGCCGCCTCTAGCCTTTTCTTCTCGTGTGCCTCTAGGTCAGTGCTTGATACTTGTGAGTCTGGTAGACGCCGGTAGGTTATCAACCTTCGTGACCCTAAAGGATTTGTTAGCGGAATGGAAAGCCAGGGGTACGAAGTTTGCATACATTTGTTAAAGACTTGAACGCAGACTACGACTACTTCGAGGCAGGGATGTGTGGGAACGGGGATCTCTTGCTCTTCGTCATTTGCTGTTGGCATCCAGAACGCTAGACGGCCGTTGTCGACTAAGGTATCTGCGGCGAAAGCGAGGATGTCGTCGAGCATGGCTAGGAAGCTGTAGGGCTTCTTTGGAGGGACGTAGTCGGGTGATCTGTGAGACAATGTTAGGGCATCTCTATCTGCAATCTTGCTCTTCCAGGGGGAGACTGACTCCCATTCGTTTATTCCGAGCTCAATCAGCCATGTGGCATTTTCAGGATTCTTCAACCCCAAGACTTTTAAGCCTTCCCTCACACCGTATGGCGGATCACACACGATGCCATCCCAGGTCCTCCTCCGTCTAATGGGCGTGTTTGTCAAGTCTGCGGAGAAGAAGCCGCCCAGCTGGGGCTTGAGTCCGTACTGGGCGAAGTTTCCCGGCAGACTCTTCTTCTTGTTGCCTTCGCCGCGCATACTACGGCCGTCAATGTCGCTGCCCCAGCCGATGGCGCCAAAGTGGGCGCAGGCAATGGGGAAGGACCCCGTACCGACAAAGGGGTCGTAAAAGAGCTTTCCAGGGCCGGCGAGGGCGATGTTTGCCGTGACGAGAGAGAGCTCTGCGTCCATGCTCGTAGTGGAGATGTACTCGCGCTTCTTGAGGTCATATCTGTGAACGATGTCGCGGGCCGAGGTAGCGACGAAGCGGCCCAGACGAACGCTATCTGGATGTTGGATTTTCAGGGGGACGCTGTTAAAGGGCCAGAACTCGAAGAGGGTGAATGTGTCGTCCGGGTTGGACATGCGGATGGGCCCGTCGAAGGGGAGGTAGCTGAACGTGTCGATGAGGGCGAGGCGTTCCTTGTTGGTGTGCGCTCCCTGAAACGAGTCTACGACGAACTTGAACGAGGAGTCTTTGTATTTGGGCCATAAGTGGGAGGTTTGCGATTTGACCACCTCGTGGAGGGCGTCGAGGGTGTTTGCGGTTCCCCAGAGCTCGTGTATTGAATGGGCGAGGACGGAGCGCCGGAGGAGCTTCTTTGCGTCGTCTACTGAGGGGAGTTGGACGACGCAGAATGGGGACTGTAGAGGGAAGAATGAGGATGGGGTTTTGATATGAGAGGTTGCGTGGTGGTGGCTTTTCGTCTTACCTCACGGTCATATTCTTTGATTTTGAGGTCTAGGTTTTCGATGATTGCGAGGGCTTCAATTTCGGGCACTCGAAAGGACTCGTGCTCGGAAGCAAACTTGATGAGGAAATCCATTGTGTAGTCTATGCTTGGTATAATTTGACGTCTGATTTGTATGAGTTGAACGAGATGTGGTTGATTTCAGGGTATCATGAATGAAGCCGGGATTGCCTCCGTCTAGTCAAGAAAAAAGAAAGTGAAAATGGCAGCTTCTTATATGACTTTTTTGTGCCCTCTTTAACACCGATGGAAAGATAAATTTTCTAAAGAATAGGAGTTAGTAAGAGGGAATCATTTTGGTTCAGTTAGGAGATATTTACCACAAATTTATGAAAATAAGAGAATGAATGAGATTTGCATTTACTTCATCGCCAAATGTCTATGAAAATTGTAGCCCCGCTATGATGGAGGGAAAAAAATTATGAATTTAGCATCGCTGCATCTTATCGGGCTGGATGCGGCAGCCACTGGCTTTAGGCGGGTACTTTGTCGCTTGTACCTCCATCTCACTCTTAGCTTCTGCCTCTAAAAATCGACCGTTGAAACCTCGACCACGCAGTTTTATAGAGCCGATTTCACTCTCGTCATACGCATAATTCCACAATTGAGCATCGAGTTTGATTGATAAACAATGCTACACCAGGCTCCGTCGATATACCAGTCGCCAAAATGCTTCGTCACGTACGGCACGATGGGACACGTTGATCCCAAGCAGATTCCAAGTAAAGGCAAGCCTTGGACGGCCATATCAGACCTCGACTTTATCCACAAGGTTAGTCAATTCTTTGACATAGAGTCTGATATACCATATAATATGAGGGAGCACTGCTTATAATAATAATAACTAGGTTGACTTGATAATTCCTCAGGACATCTATGAGACTGTTGCCCAGAAGATGACTGAGCGTGAAGCCCCAGCATACTACAGGGTCGTCATGACGCTGGGCCAGGTGTTGGAAACCAAGTTCCTTACTCAGTATATCAAGCTAGGTGAGTCTGTTTCTTTCGTCTTGAGCTAACATCCCATCTTCTTTCGCGCTCCAAAGCTGATCTGTGGTAGGAAACATCATGATGCTATCCGAAGGCAAAACGACTATTGGGAATCTATTCACCCTTCGAGAGGGAAACCTGGACCTATATCTCGATAGAGAGACGTATGAACGCTCTGGCCTTGAGGGAAAGCCTTACGGTATCAAAGGCGACCGGGGATCTAAGCCCAGATGGAGTACGTCAATGAGCTTTCCGTTGCTCTTTATATACCTGGATGCTAATTCAGGCCTACAGAAGTATCATATAACCTCAGAGAGGAATCCATGCTACACGGGAGAAAAAGATTCGACAGACTGGTGTATACATGTAAAAATGTATTGAACCAGCTCGTAACATGGCTCGTCTGCAACGCCTCTAGCTCTGGTAGGTGCACATACAAGTACTCTTCATATTGTTCCATGTTGTTATATGCCTTATTTTATCAACTTCATCTATTGGATCTGACACACTACTAGCTATGAGCGTAGATTTATTGCAGGATCTCAACGCGACAGAAATGACATCTTCACCAACGCTATCCAAAGATACCGGAATCTATCAGATACCCCTTAAGATACCTTCCACCATCCTTGCGCAAGGAGACCGCGAGGCTCTTGAGTATTCTGCGACAGAGATGTACGAGTGGCTATCACTGGTCCGACTGGAAAGCCCTCGTATTGTAGCCGGGGATGACATCGACCCCTATCTCTCGCGATATGCGCTACCAGAAGCAGACAGCACCGCAGCCCAAGTGCAAGTCTGTAAGCTGAGTTGGCAAGGATTTCTATCCTCAAGCTGGTTAAGGAGCCTATTCGTCGACATAGTCACCAACTGCCCCTCGCAATCTTGGTTTGCGCTTAGCGGCACGAGCTTTTCTCGCAACATCCTTGGAGGATGCAACGAATTGAGTTTTCTCCGGCCGCCAGAAAGCGCGGGAGAGTTTCTCATGTGGGAGACCAAAAGTCAGGACTGAGGAAAGATGGGAGCTTAGGCTTGCTTAGACCGCACATTTCGCTCCTCAGACAATCCCTGGTCAAGAAGGGCCTCTTCTACCAGCTTGCGTAGATCCGCCTGGCCTTCAGCCGTATTAAAGTCCTCTCTTTGGGCCAACTCCTCGATTCTGCGGCGGAACTCTGGATCGAATTCGGCAGGGATGTCCTGCGTCTCGTCCATGGTGCCAACCGTGACCTTCATGCCTTCTGGGGCATTCTTCATGAACTCGGCTGCGCTGGCCTCGAGCTCCTTGCCAGCTTTTTCGGATTCAACGGTAGCTAGATAGACAGCAACTTCCGGGAAATCGCCCTCTCCCTCAATTTTTTCTCTTGCTGTCAGCCCTTCCAAGCCTCTGTGCAAGACGTCTACACCGAGCTCGACCAGGGCTTTGGCGGCGTCGGTAGTCTCGACGACGAACAGGGCAGTCTCATTGTCTTCGTCCTTGAGGTTGACGTCGACCTTGAATTCTTGGATCAATGTTCGAAGCAGATCCAGGTGGTTGTAGCTGGCCGCGGCATGGACAAGCGAGTATCCGTGTTCGTCCTGGCCTGATGCCAGCTCGGGCTTTTCTCGAAGAAGAGGCAGCAGCGCGGGGCTGTTGTCAGCTGCCAGGAGGAAAGGGTTTGACGACGCCATGAGGATCTTTGGATCGAAGCTGGGGCGCGGTATTCGGTAATGGACTTTCTGTGTAACCTGATGAATGATTGAAGCTTTTCTTGCGCAACTGATGATATTTGTTGGTCGGTGCTTGGATTTGATTTGGCAGCTATGGAGGGGTAGAATTTTTGTCCAGAAAAATTGAGCACCTCAGTCCAAAGTTGCCCCTCCCCCACCATGCAGGTGACATCCATCAATTCGACTGGGCTGCGAATGGCTGTAGCCGCTGTAACTCAGGGCTAGGGGCCGTTGTAGCGGGCGTTTTTACTGAGCTCCGTTGCTAGAGGCATCCGGCACAGGTGAGCGGCTCAGCAGGCACCAGGCGATCTACAAGCGTCGGGCACTTGCCCACTGACCCCACACAAAGAGCTAAAAAGAATTCATCGTGTGTTAAGAGAGGTCAACACCTGAGGAACCCAGAAACTTTCACCTCTGCCACTATCCGATCCGATTCAAGGACTCAAAGCAGATCCCGGTCGATTCTCCCTCTGGCCTCTGGTTGGTCAGTGCATGATATTAGCCTTTCGGTGAGGAGTAATTCTGTGCTTAGTCTGCGTCTGACTCACCAAACTTACAGGGCTGAGTAAAAAGAGGGCAGTGTTTGGTGCGACTAGCCGCCAGGATATTACTGCAAGGGTAGCTGTGTGTGCCTTGCTTGCATCGAAGAGGGAGACGAGCTGAACCGGTATTAATACGACGGCATAGCTCTGGTAGAAAGTTGGATCATCAAGCATTTCTCGTTGTCGTGGATCAGCTCTAGAAGCTCAAGGTAGCCGGGGAAACAACAGTGTATGACCTTTGCACTACGATTTGGACATTCGTCTTACGGCTTCCTATCTCACAACTTCTCAATCCCCATCTACAACTACGTCATTCGAACAGCCTGGTCGATCAGCACAGACAAGGTCCAAAGAGCAAAGATGGCTGCTCCGTATGTGGAACAGGATGTGTCGGCTGTCTCTCAGATGATTTCATCTCTGGAGGCAGCCCGAAAAGACAAACGACATGGTGGATTTTCCTGCAAAAAGACTACTTTCAAGATCAAGTCCTCTCGAGATGGCATCGAGGTCGACTCTTGGAGATTGCAGGACTGGGACTACAAGAAGAAGGGCCTTCCCACATATGCCCGCGGCCTCTTTACTACAAAAACCAGCAGAAACGTGCCGGAAATTGCAGTCAGAGGCTACGACAAATTCTTCAATGTCAGCGAAGTAAACGAGACCAAATGGGACGTGATTCTCAAGAATACAAAGGGACCGTACGAGTTGACGCTCAAGGAGAACGGCTGCATCATCTTCGTAGCTGGCCTCGAAGACGACACCCTCCTCGTTTGCAGCAAGCATTCCACTGGCGACCGCAGCGATGTCGAGCTTAGCCATGCGCGTGCCGGAGAGATTCGACTAGAGAAGCAGCTGGCTGCCGTTGGCAAGACCAAAGAGGATCTTGCGCGAGAGCTGCGTTCCAGAAACATCACTGCTGTAGCAGAGCTTTGCGACGACTCGTTTGAAGAGCATATTCTAGCCTATGAGAATGACAAAGCTGGACTTTACCTTCACGGCATTAACCTCAACCTTCCTGAATTTGCGACCTACCCAAGCAACCTAGTTCAGGAGTTTGCAGACCGATGGGGATTCATCAAGACGGATCTGTTGGTGATGGAGGATGTGAACGAGGTAAAGACATTCTTGGAGGATGTGGCCAAGACGGGATCATATTCAGGCCGTGATGTCGAGGGCTTCGTCATCCGATGCAAAATGTCCCGCAATCATACTGCACTACCCTACCAAGACTGGTTTTTCAAGTTCAAGTTCGAGGAGCCTTATTTGATGTACAGACAGTGGCGCGAATGCACAAAGGCCATGATCTCTGGAAAACAACCCAAGTTTAAGAAGCACATCAAAATCACCGAGGAATATCTCCAATATGCCAAAAAGCAGCTGGTCGCCAACCCGAATTTGTCCAAACTCTACAACCAAAATCACGGCATCATCAAGCTACGAGACGACTTCCTTGCATACAAGAATATCAAAGGATCAGATGCCGCCAACCTCGACCTTTTGGATCGTGTAGTGATGTCGGAAGTCACTAAGGACGTAATCCTGGCACCCATCGCCACCATTGGTTGCGGAAAGACTACCTTGGCGCTGGCTCTAAAGCATCTCTTTGGCTGGGGCCACATCCAGAACGACAACATTTCGGGCAAGGGACGGCCGCCGAGGTTTGTCAAGGCCCTCATGGATGAGTTGAAGGAGCACCCAGTTGTTTATGCAGACCGAAACAATGCACAGAGGCACGAGAGAAAGCAGCTTATCGGTGATGTCAAGGCACAGAATGTGGAATCACGAATCGTATGCTTGAATTTCCGACACGATGAAGAGACAATTGATGAGATCCGCCGGATCACTCAAGATCGTATCATTGAGCGAGGAGACAACCACCAGACGATCCATGCGGCGACTGATAAGGATAAATATTTGGACGTCATGGAGGGATTTATCAAGCGATTTGAGGAATGCAACCCCAATTCTCCCCCGGACGCAGGCTTCGACCTGGTCATTGATCTGGATCCCACGGCTGGCAGCAGAGTGAACTTGGAAACCCTTGTCAACGAACTTCATCTGTCTCTGCCAAACGTACTCAAGGAAGTGCCAAGCCCTGAGAAGCTCGACGAGGCCATGGAGTATGCGCTTAGCTACACGCCCGACTTTAAACATACCATTCCCGATCGAGGTGGCAAGAAGGACGCCAAGCAAGGACAGCGACAGCAGCAGCCGGCACAACCAAAGAAGAAGGGGCTCGAGTACATGTCTGTGCGTGTGGGAACAGATCAGATCGACAGGGTCCTTGACAAGGCATTCAAGGGGGTTGGTCCAGAAATATCGCGATTCTTCTGGCAGCTCAAGAATACAAGAAGAGTGCAGCGCCAGTTCCACGTCACGCTGATGCACAAGGCGACGGCGGCCCAGTACCCGGAGCTGTGGAAACGGTATACCGAGCTTCATGACGCTGCAGGTGGTGGTGATGCTATCCTTGGCGAATGCGACGTGTTACTCGAACGGGTAAGTTGATGTATCACGGTGAAACTCAAGTCCATATAACTAACCCTTTTTTGATAGGTTGTTTTTGATGACCGCATCATGGCTATTGTTGTCCGTCTTTTCGACGAGGAGAACAAGTGGGAGTGCGTGAATAAGGTTGCGCACATCACGGTGGGAACGCGAGATCCTGCGGTGAAGCCCAAGGAGAGCAACGATTTGCTGTCCAAGTGGTTGGAAGTCGGCGCCGGTAACGAGGGGATTCAGGAAGTGGTGTTTGCCGATAAACCGACGCTCAAGGGACAGGTCAAGGGCGTTACATACCGGTGAGAGAAGATGAGCATAGCTGTATCCATTGAGGCAGGCGTTTTGAAGTGGAAACAAGGAAAAAAGAATGATAGAAAACGGCAAATGTATGCCGAATTGACATGATCATGATGATGTGCTTTATACCGTATGTATACCCACTCAACCGAGCGAGCCTAGAAGTACTTTATATACATGTTCATGTAAGAAGTTGTACTTTGTCTCGTTGAAGGCAGACGGTGTAATTATGAGGACCCTCGAAACGTCTCAACATTTTTGTATGCAAGGAGGGATAAGAAATATGACGGGGCAATTCAATTGGGCCATGCTCAGCCAGAGAAACTTCGAGGAAGGGGTATAAGTAGTAGGGACAGAACATGTATCAAAACAGGGTCCAATAACATCAATACAATGAGAGCCAAAATCAAAAACCAACCGCACCGTACCAACCCGCCAAACCAGAGGAAAAAAAAGGAAATATGTAAATGCTCTACTCGTCGTCTAGGAATCTGCTAGCTATCCTTCCGAAGAAGGGAACCTCGAACCTGTGATTTGGATTGTTAGCTTAGATATCTTGAGGTGTTAGGTGTTGATCGACTGGATTACTAACCTGTCCAGTATCTCTGCGTCTTGATATGCTTTGAAGGAAAGGAATCCGATGAGGACAAGGTCGGCAATGAAGATGAGCCAGCTTAGGAACGAAGACCAAGATAATAGGACGTGGAAGACCATGACGGCTGTGAAGAGGAGGGCAGACTGCCAGGCGTGGAATCTACATACAGAACCGGCGTTAGTCTCAATGGGATCTCTCGAAGACCAGAACGAAGACAGCAGCATATATACAAACATACCTGACGTAGTCGCTATTCCTCTCCAAAATCAAGAGTATCACAGCCCCAACCGGCGGAAATGCCAAATACGCCAAGCAGGCCTCGTAATCCAGCCTCAAGCCCAGACTCGTATCGAACTCGCTGATCTCGGCGGGATATGCGCCCGGCATGGGAGTCCCCCCTCCAGCACTACCGCTGCCGAAGCCCCAGAGCCCGCTGCCGGACAATGCGCCGTGAGCGCTGGCGGCGCCGTCGAGGTCGCCGCTCCAGGCGCGCTGGGGTTGGGGGTGTTGGAGGGGAGGCGGACTGCGGGCGGAGGAGGCGATTGCGGAGGGGGAGAATGGGCGGCGGGAGATGTCGGCGGAGGCGCGGGGGGAGGAGATTGGGGAGCGGGCGTGCTCGGGGGGAGAGGATTGGTAGGGTGCGAAGTCCATGGTTTTGGTGTGGTTTTGGTGATGTTGTTGTGTGGTGTTTTGAAGGGAGACGAGAGAGATATGTATGTCGAGAGGAGACGGAGAGGAGCGAATGAGGGAAAGACAATATATGAATGGCTAGAACGATGCTGCTGCTATTATTGAGGCATGCGATTCTGTGTCGAGTGAGGGCTTTTGCTGGAACGGCGAGGGCACAGATGCCTTTTCTGGAGGAGAGGGACACGAGAGAGACGAATGCATATGCATGCTGTTTAGAGTGGAGGTTGGCTTTGGGCAAGGGCATCACATGAGCCTGTTGCGATTGGATGTTTTTTCGGGGTGCAAGGGTCGAGCTGCTACCTAAAACGGCGGGTCCTGGGATGAGCTACAGCTATAGCTTACAGGGCTTGATGGGCGCTGGAAGTGATTGTTGGTGGGGAATTTTGGGGGGATAGGGCCTAGCTTCAAGTGGGATTTGGTATGGAGCACATGGCTGGCTTATATAGACTGAGGCCGGCTTACATGGAATAGACGGCTTATGAGTTCAAGGTTAATTATCATCAAGAGTGAGGAGATAGACACCAAAGTATGTGTATCCGCGTGAGAATCTTATTTGGAGCTCATCTCAGCTTTTATGAAACCTCTTAAGTGAAAGACAACAACAAATAGAAGACATCGCCCATGTAGTTTGGAATGTCCGTAATCTCAATCTACATTCGCAATTCAGATAAAAACACACACACATGTTTCAATGGCTTTCTTTGCTCATTTCTATGAATACATCCTCCATAGTGTACACGTATAATACTTTTTACAGCCCTATATCCAAACCGCTGTCTTTCTTTTTCTTTCTTAATTTTGTTCGTTTCCATCATACACACATCTAAGAAGATGTAGGCGCCTCTCCCTTTGACTCTCCCTCCAACTGCTCCTTTCGTCCCTCCAAAGCCAGCCACAGACTGCGGCTGCCACCCTCCAGTGTGGATGTGATACCGAGACCAGCACCCTGCAGAATAGCCACGAGCTGGGCGCGGAGACCATCAATGCCGCCTTCAATACCACCGACCCAGTGGACACCAGCCTGGTCAAAGACTTTGCCTTCGATGCGTCCTCCAATCAGCATCAGCTTCGCCAGGCCGTTCTGGAAAATAGGATCGTAGTATCCGGGGTTCTTCTTTCGTGTAGGCGCAGGGAATTTGCCGGGGACCGGAGCGAGGACGCTCAGTGCCGCTGCGACGTGCGCTGGAGACACGGCAGGAATAATGAGGCCGGCCAAGGGACCAACCATGAGAGGCTCGATCTGCGCATAGGCGGACTCGGGTGAGATTTCAGCCTTCTTGACTTGCTCATAAGCAGCCTCGGACAGATCGTGAACAATGGGACCCTTAGACGTTCGTTTTGTAGATGTCGATGAGGCCGCGACCTCGGGGTTGTAGAATTCCACCAGCTTCAGTGCCACGTTCAGCATGTTGGTCCTCAGCACTTGCAGCTGTACTCTCGGAGACAGGTCCAGAGGTTCGGCGCCCGGCGCGGCGGTCATAGGTGCAACTCCATCCAGGGCCTTTTTCAACTCTCTCCTTACAGCAGCCCATTCCACTGCTGTGAGATTGCTGTGCTGGAAGAACAGGATGAGGGGCGTGGTGCGGAGGAGTGAAGTATAGGTTCGGATCATCTGACTCTTTCGGGTATCAATTGGTCGAGCGCTGGGCGGTTTCGTCACGGGAGCAAAGTCAATTGGCGGCTGGGCGCCTTCGGGGACGGCTCGCAGGCCGGGCGATGCATGTTGAGCATCTGATGTCGAGAAGTTGTGAGCAAAAGCCCCTCGCACGTGCGTCGCTTCTACGCTGAGCCGTCGCAGGCACGGCTGAGCCGCCCGGCTTAGTATTCTGGTCATTCTGTGTTGGTCAGCTTCTGCATGTAATATGCAATTAAGGCAGAGTATGGCGAGGGAAGCCTACTTGTGCAGATCTGGGTCGACTGACGACTCGATTTCGACCAGAGTCTCGACATGCGAACATTAAACTTTCAAGGTCCCACCCGAATGGGCTGGTCTCGGATCAATTAGCCGCCGCTCCGAGGACGAAATTGTCATCAAAGTATCTGCATGTACAGAGGGGCACTCGGATGCGCAGCTGGCTGCTGTATCATCCCCAGCAGGTACCCTGCAGTACTTTGCCGCATATGCTACCAGGCACCCAGACTGATTGCGCGCGACTCGACTTGCTTGCTGCCCTGCAGCTTCAACCTGTAAGCTGGCCAGCAACTACCGGAGCCACACTCCTTCTACTGCATTCTACCAGCGCCAACCCCGACATATCCATTGTTTACTTGTATTTCCAATCCTTCCCCTGCACGACTCCCCTGTCCATACCCTCAATACTCTCGCAACCGCCGATCTATCCAGCTTAGACTCAGTTCCAGCTGAGGGCCTGCTGCCACCATGTCGACCCTCGAAGAGCTCGATGACCTCGACCGCCGGGAGAAGGAGGAGAAGAGAAGAGGAAACAATGGCAAGAAGGCCACCGTTACCGACGGAGACGACGAGATGAAGGATGCGGAGGAGAAGGACGACATTCTCGATGACGAAATCCTCAGCCTGAGCACACAAGACATCCAGACCCGAAAGCGATTACTCGAAAACGACTCTCGGATCATGAAGAGCGAGCTTTCGAGGTTAACACATGAGAAGGCTGCCATGGGCGAGAAGATTAAGGAGAACATGGATAAGATCGCAAACAACAGGCAAGTCTTTCGAGCAGCATGCATAACATGGGGGAGCTGGCTTGGTTGCTTGCTTTGCCCCCAATCGATTTGTCATGTGGCTAACCTGTGATGGATGTGTGCAGGCAACTTCCTTATCTTGTTGGAAATGTTGTCGAGCTGCTAGACCTAGATCCCACTGCGGAATCTTCTGAGGAGGGAGCCAACATCGATCTCGATGCCACACGAGTGGGCAAGTCAGCCGTCATCAAGACCTCCACGAGACAGACCATCTTCCTGCCGCTGATCGGACTCGTTGACTCGGATAAGCTCAAGCCTGGTGACTTGATTGGTGTAAACAAAGACTCATACCTCGTTTTGGACACACTGCCTGCCGAGTATGACAGCCGAGTCAAGGCTATGGAGGTTGACGAGAAGCCAACAGAACAGTACACCGATGTTGGAGGTCTGGACAAGCAGATTGAGGAGCTGGTGGAGGCTATTGTCTGGCCCATGAAGGAGGCGGAACGGTTCAAGAAGATTGGCATCAAGGCACCCAAAGGTACGACTAGTCAAGGATGCTTTTATTTGCAAAGCTGCTCCTTTTTGGCATGACACTAACTGACACGAATCATGATAGGCGCTCTGATGTACGGCCCTCCCGGTACCGGAAAGACTCTAATGGCCAGAGCCTGCGCTGCTCAGACAGAGGCAACGTTTCTCAAGCTTGCAGGACCTCAGCTTGTGCAAATGTTCATTGGAGATGGTGCCAAGCTTGTTCGCGACTGTTTCGCCCTAGCAAAGGAAAAGGCCCCCGCAATCATCTTCATCGACGAGCTTGATGCTGTCGGCACCAAGCGATTCGACAGCGAAAAGAGCGGTGATCGAGAAGTCCAGCGAACCATGTTGGAGCTGCTTAACCAGCTTGACGGTTTCGCATCCGACGACCGCATCAAGGTTTTGGCCGCCACTAACCGAGTCGACGTGCTCGACCCTGCACTGCTACGATCTGGCCGACTGGACCGAAAGATTGAGTTTCCCCTGCCGAACGAGGAGGCCCGAGCACAGATTCTCAAGATTCACTCACGCAAGATGAAGGTTGACCCTGGTGTCAACTGGGGCGAACTGGCTCGAAGCACGGATGAGTTTGGTGGTGCCATGTTGAAGGCCGTCTGCGTTGAGGCCGGTATGATTGCCCTGCGATCAGGGAAGAACCAGATTGGCCACGAGCACTACGTTGACGCCATTGCCGAGGTGCAGGCCAAGAAGAAGGATGTGAGTTGTTCCCGTCACAAAACCAGAGTTACTTGTCGATATTTCATTGTTGCAGTTTGCTAATGTTCATTGTTTCAGACTGTCAACTTTTACGCATAATCTACTTTTCATACTTGCGGCAGAGAATCATGGGATGGTAAAGCATGTGCTGTGCTTGCACACAAGGATGCTCTGGGCGGCTGGCGTCTGACAAGGGCGTGATAATTGGCATAGAGGGACAAAAAGTCAAAGCCTGGGAGGAAGCATGTGACGATATTCCTAGCAGAGGCATGTTGTTCTCAGTAGATTAGAGACGGGTGCCTCTTTAGCAAAGCGAATAGAGTATTGCGAAACCAATTGACGAGTGCCACCCATGTCAGATTCCATGTGTTGCATGCAGTAGATGCTCAGTGCTAATTTAGAGTAAACCCTTTGTAAGGAGATGCCAGTATGGAGCTGATATATAAATCACGACAGTGTTTCATGGTGTTGAAACACATGCAATCTCATGTACAACATGATCTTTAGGCCATCTCCCCTTACATAAAAGAACCAACCATTAATATCCATGTTTTTTAACCTTAAAACAACCACTTCCAACCTGTTTGTGAATCCCCATCCTTGTCCAGGGTAGCAGTTACACACAGTGGCGGAGCTGATCCCGGACCGTTTTCTCCTTGTCGCTTCCGTCTTTTATTCCCCACACCGCAGAGCAAGCTACCACTACGTCATTGTGATCGCGATACAAGTCAAGCTCTTGCACGCTAACTGGCCGGGATTATCTCGATCTCAACCTCGATCTTGCAAGCAGACAATTCGGGGAAAGCTTAGTGTGAGTCTAACATGTATAATGTGCCGTTGGGTACGCGTTTGAGCAGCCACAGGGAGTGCAATTGGCATGTACACACGTGGTGACGGTACTTATGGTTGCCAAAAGCTTGTGAATGTGCCTTCGTGGAGCTTTGGTGTCATGGAAGTGACGTGATGGAAGTGTCTGGCATTACCTCATCTTTTGCTCTTACAGCTGGCAGAACCTTGAGATTCCACCATTCACCCTCTTATTAACGTCATTGTTCTTCAACTCGATCTTTTCTGTTTTCTTCTCTCTTCCTTCTTCCCTTTGATACAACATACGATCAACACCTATAACCCTTTCAACCCTCGGAATATCAACATCAGCAGAACGCGTGTGCAGTTGAGCTGCGAGTAAACTCATCACACATTGTGGACACCTCAAAGTTTCACTGGGTTGCATCATGTGGCGCCTTCGAGACGTCCTAATCGTGGGGCTCGCCGTGTCGGGCGCTGCAGCCAGCAACTGGTTCCCCGGCTCCAAGACAGGTAAGTTTTGTTTACGATACGAATCGCGTTGATGGGTTTGCGTCTGACTTTGAGCTGACAATAGGTGACGCAGTCTACAACAAGTGGCACGAGACGGAGCTTGAGCGATGGCTCTCCGACCAGAACATCCCCTACCCGACTCCAGCTGACCGCAAGGATCTGGAGGATCTCGTTTCCAAGAACTGGAACGACTATGTTGTGGAGCCGTACAACAACTGGGATACCTCTCAGCTAAGCGCATATCTGCAAGCTAAGGGCAGTGATGCGGCCAAGGATGCTCAGAAGAACAAGGATAGCCTGATCTCCCAGGTCAAGGCCAACTGGTATGAAACTGAAGACTCTGCCAACTCAGCATGGACCAGTGTCAAGGATTGGATTCTTGATACCTGGACCGATTCTCAGCTCAAGTCTTTTTGTGATAAGAATGGCATTCCAGGTATGCAATCACCAATAACGACTGAAACAGTATGAATACGTGTACTAACCTTGGCTGGACTTGCAGTGCCTCAACCGCGTACTCGTGATACTCTGCTTCAGAAAGCCCGCGAGGGATATTCAACTCTCGCAGAAAAGGCCGGTGAAACCGCTGCCTATCCCGGCGACTGGCTGTACTCTACCTGGTCCACATCTGATCTAAAGGAGTGGCTTGACACTCACGGCTTCCCTGCCCCTCAGCCAACTAACCGAGACAAGCTGATTGCTTCGGTTCGCCGCAACTCTCGCCTTGCCTATCTGAGGGCCCAGAACGAGGCTGATAGTGCTGCCGCCAAGATTCAGGCTGCCTACACATACCTCACTGACACAATTATTGATGCCTGGGGCGAGTCTCAGCTCAAGGAGTTTTGCGACAAGAATGGAATCCCTGTCCCCCAAGGCACCAAACTCAATGAACTTCGAGCCCTCGTTCGGAAGCACCGCGCTGATATTCTCGGTGATACCGTTGGTGCTAGCGCCAAGGCTTACTTTGGTGCTGCTACCTCCAACGCTCAGAATCAATATGCCAAGGCGACTGACAGCGCCTCGCTTGCCGCCCAGGATGCCTTCAACTCAGCTGTTAACAAGTGGTCGGATAGCCGACTCAAGGCCTACCTTGATGCCCGCGGTGTCCCTGTTCCCCAGGCCAGCAAGTCTGATGAGCTCCGAGCTCTTGTTCGAAAGCACGCTCACAAAGCCAACGTTGGTTGGCAGGCGTGGAACTTTGATGATTACAGCTATGACAACCTGAAGAACTATCTCATCAAGAACGGTAACGCCGCCGCAAAGGCCGCAGCCAAGAAGAAGGACGCCACCCGCGAAGACCTTGTTAGCGCTGCCCAATCTGCCTACTCATCTGCTTCAACTGCTGGCGGTGCCCAGTACGCCTCTGCTACTAGCTACCTGGCCTCTGTGACGGCTGCCGCTAAGCACAACGCCTTCGACACCTGGTCGGAAAGCGAGCTGAAGTCCTATCTCGACAGCTACGGAGTCCCCGTTCCCCAGGGATCCAAGATTGACGAGCTCAGAGCCGAGGCACGCAAGCAATCTACCTACTTTAGATATGGATCTTCTTCTCCTGGAGGCACTGTCTTTGCTAAGCTCGGAGAAACAGCCAGGGATACATGGAGATGGGTCGCCGATCAGCTTCACATTGGTAGCGAAGTCGCTAGAGAGGAGGCTGCCAAGGCGGAGGCTGAAGCTAAGAAGAAGGGCGAGAAGCTGCGAAAGGAATTGTAAAGCGTTTTAGAAACGCACGTTTACATTTGCTGGAGAGGGAGGAACGGAAAGGTGGGATGACGAAGGAGGATGTGGTTCGTCAAGTGTACGATGTAGAGAGATAGCACGGAACTTGCTCTTTTTTTTTTTCTTATGACTTAGGGGGAGGATAGGTTTGGCACAAAAGGCGGTTGAGGACCGCCAATGACGAATGGAATTCAGTTTGATGTTATGGTAATATGAATCGTTTACATTCCTTTGACTATCAAAAGGGTTCACTTAAGTGATATTTGACAACTTGATTGTAAGAAGAGATGTAAACAATCATTTATCACTTGCGGGAACGCTTATCATGGAAGCCATACGGTAGAGATTACTTGTTTGATAGCTTGACTCTTACTCTAGCACACAATATACACACAAGTATTAACAAGCACAAGACACCCCCCCTTTTAATAATGGTAGCAAATCTATGCACTTTTATTACCGTATTGCCACCCAAACTATATAACAAACAATGATGATATTCTCCATTATTCCCTTTTCTCTCCTTTATGCCCATAGTCTGCACGTCATATCGGCACCGGCACTGACAATCCAGGGGTGCTTTGGATGCCAGTCGACATCCATGACACCCAGCTTCTTGTCGACCTTGTGGCCCCTGAGCATCTTGACGGGGACAATGGTGGCGTTCTCCATGAGGTCGCCGACTACCTTCCCGTGGAAGATTTGCAGGGAGCCGTCGTCGCTGGCGTCGGCGAAGAGGGGCAGGCCGCGGTGGAATTTGACGGCGCGGATGGCCTCTGGGTGGAAGCGCATGGTCTTGTAGGGGCGGTTGGACAAGTCGAGGTCGTGCCAGAGCAGGCGGCGGTCGTAGGAGCCGACGATGAGGTTGTCGCCGCCCGGGTGGATGTCCATGGAGGAGATCCAGCGGGCACCCGGTTGGATGACCTTGACGAGCTCCTGGCGCTGCAGGTCGTAGCAGCGGATCATGCGCTGGGTAGCGACGAAGAAGTAGGGGCGCGACGGGTGGAACTGGGCCGTCTGGGCGAGGCCGGGCAGCTTGCGGAAGGGAACCTGGCTGAGGTGCTTGGAGAGCGTGTGGATGATGACGGAGCTGCGCTGGCCGGTGGGGGAGACGGTGCACAGGAAGTCGCCGCGGCGGTGCCAGTTGATGGTCTTGATGGCGGAGCGGACGGCGAACTTGAGGAGCACGCCCTTTGCGACGAGGGACGCGCTGGGGCGAGACCACTTGGCGGGAGGTTCCTTCTTGGCGCCGTCGGCGGTGGTTGTTGCGGCGGCGGCGGAGGAGCCGTTTGTTGCGTAGCCGAAGCCGGCGTCGAGGACATCCCGGCTGGCGTGCTCGGTGGCATCGCTGACGATGGGCGGGGCGATGAAGAAGAGGTCCTCGCCCGCGGCGGCGGCCAGGATGAAGGTGTCCTTGCTGGGCCGCCATCGCACCATGTTGACGGGCTCCGGCTCGTCGGCGGAGCTGAGCTGGGCGCTCCATTCCTGGTGGCCGTTGAGCGCCCAGATGCGGACGGTGCCGTCGTCGCTGCCGGAGGCGATCCATTCGCCGTCCGGGCTGAAGGCGACGGTGCGCACGCGGCTCGTGTGGCCCTTGAAGATGGTCTGGCACACGGTCGGGAACGGCCGCAGCTCCTCGGGGCGAGGCAGCTTGGGCAGCAGTGAGCTGGGGTCGATGTTGAGCCTGTTCTTGCGCACCCGGGGCGCGAGGTAGAGGTCGAGGCAGCGCTCGAACCGCTCCTTGACGAACTCGCCGTACGCCGGCACCTTGCGCAGGGCGTCAAACTTGCTGGGCAGGTACTCCTTCTCCCGCTCCTCCGGGTCGAGCTTCTCCCAGTTGTCCTTCTCCTCCGCGGTGGGCAGGTACTCGGGCGGAGGGTTGTAGCTGAGGTCGTAGCCCGGAGGCGCGAGCTTGGGCGCGGGGATGTGCATCACATGGCGTTCCTGGGCTTCCTCGTTGGCCCAGATGTCGTAGTACTTGTCCTCCTGCTCCGTCTCCGGCTCGGGTGGCCTGTAGGGCAGGATCTTGCCCTCTTTGATGGCGCGCACCAGCTTGGCTATCCTCTTGGCTTCGTGTTTTGAGGGGACGAATCGTCGCTTGGGTTCTGGGGCGGCACTGAGGGGCATCTTCTCCTCGATGCTGGTGAAGTAGGGGATCATGTCCTGCGTGAGACTGTGTTAGCTGCCACTCACGCGAGCCTAGAGATGGATGAGAAAGACATACTGGGTAGGGATCGTAGTCGTCGCTGGGGACTTCGTTCATCTGCAGTTTCTTCAGAAGTTCCAACTCCTCCTGGCTGAGATTCAGCGGCTTGCCCGTCTCGGGGTCAGTCAAGCCAGTCCAGCCCTTGGGAAGCTCAATGCTGTCCAGCAGGGCATCGAGAGCCTCGCCAGTGGCAGGCCGCATAATTTTCTTGCCATTGATGTCGTATCCAATGTGCGGGTAGGAGTCGTAGAAGGAGAGCGGGATGTTGCCAATGGTGTTGACCGGGCCCTGGGCATCCGAGTCGTCGCTGTCGTAGACTGGATCTATCTCTGCGTACTCGTAGCGCACGCCTCCATTGGCGTCCTTGACGACTCTGTAGTTGGGTTCATCGTCTGCCTCGCCGTCGACGTCTGGCTTGCTCTTGGAATTGGACTCGCCATTGATTCCATCGCCCTCTTCGTCGCCACTTCGCACATCATCCTCTTCATCCTCGTCCTCGTCCTCGTCCTCGTCGAGTTCGGGCTCTTCGCCCTCTGATTGAGAATCCTCAACATCGTCGTCGTCGTCGTCCTCGCTCTGCGACAAGATGCCCTCGAGCTCAGCGCCGTCGAATTCGTCGTCGGACTCGA
Source organism: Trichoderma endophyticum (assembly GCA_035079535.1). NCBI lineage: Eukaryota > Fungi > Ascomycota > Sordariomycetes > Hypocreales > Hypocreaceae > Trichoderma > Trichoderma endophyticum. The sequence goes on from JAPMIQ010000012.1 coordinate 799,821, forward strand.
CAACCTCAGAAACTTCTTTCCGCTTCCGCGAGGGGAGTGAAGGACCCATTGGATCGGTAATATGTGGCTGTGGTGTTGGACGAATGGAGATGCGCTTTCAGCGATATCACAGACACTCGCAGCAATAAGGTAGTGTAAGTTTTTTTTTTCTGTTGGCGATAAGATAGCTCCGTCAAGGCGCGGAATTTTGCTGTTGGCGCGCCCCACCTTGCGGAACGGCCCCGCCGTGGTCTTGATCTCTCAGCATGAGGATTTCAGGAACTGCTGCGACGTGTTTCAACGTAAGGCGTATAAATGAAGAAAGAAAAAAAGAATAATAATTGCAAAATAAAGAACGTCAATCAATTATTTCTTATGTAATTCATTTCCATTTCAATGATCTCATTAGTGGCCTGGTCTAGTGGCTCACGAGTGAGTAGCTAAAATCCTTTGGATTCACACTTACATGAGCCTTGCAAGTCTTGCACCGAGTACGAGCAGTTCATCTAACAAGAGATTCGCCCTGCCGATCTAAGAAATAAAGAGTAAACGAAAATAAACGAGATCGATTTTTTTAGTCTCCTGGAGTCTCGGAATCTCCATATTATGTGCCCCGGCTGTGGGTATCACGGAATACTAATCTCTCGGCTTGACTTTAGTTGTATCCGAGCCTCAATCCGAATCACAATCTGGACTCTTGGACACCAGCAATACCTCTATAAAATTTCATCTTGGCGATGCAAAATGCCAGCGCTTCATGATGAATGAAACAAAGGTGGGATCGGAGTTCTGGTTTTAGAAGTAATATCCAGCTCGGTCTGAGTCACTCACCGTTGGCGCAGAAAGTAGTTCATTATATGCCTATTTGCGGCTAGCTAGCTAAGCTACCCATGCACGAGCGAGTATACATGCACAGCTGTTGGTACACGTAGCTTCTTGATGAATTGAACCTGGTACCGCATATTCATAAAAGAAACCCCTCCGATTTTAAGCTTAATCAAACAAGTTGCATCGTGTTCACGCTATGGAAGTACGACGAGCCACTAGACTTACAAAGGACGACGTTTCGGGCAGAGACTTCTCCTTTGAGATATCCGCCGAAGTGGCCAAACCCTACGAAGCCCTTGCCCTGGGCGCAGAGATCACCACGAATCCGATTGCCGTTGTGAAAAAGGATTTCGGGTTTGACGAGTCTGAGTTTGAGAATATCAAAGAGCCCGATGATGTTCTCTTTACCATAGTAGAAGATGAAAGGGTATATGGATACGTACATGCAGCAAAATCTTGGAACAACATGGTCGAAGTTCGCTTCATCGTGCTGGATGTGAGCATCCGAGGACATGGTTACGGTAGAAAGTTGCTGGATAAAGTGGTCGAGTGGGCTCGCCAGCTGGGAGTTGCTGGTATTCGGCTAGAATCTCAATCAAATAACGTTGCCGTATGCTATTTCTATAGGCAATACGGATTCAAGTTTGGAGGATACGATGAGTTCTTGTACAAAGGGATCACGCAGAATAAGGACGAGACAGCGTTTTTCTGGTACTACATGTTGGACTAAAGGAAGCAATAGTGTATTGTGCTTACTAGGTATTTGTCGACAAGATTAAAAAAAAAACAAAAGAACTTGATAACAAGATAAAAAATAAAACAAAAGAACTTTTCTAAATCTCCCAAGGGTATCTATTCTAGCTATTTCAGTTAGAGGTTTTCTACACAAGTGCAGCCATCCTCCATATTATATAGCAGAACTGTGTAGGCAATCGCGTCCATCTCCAAATCAAATCAAAGGCGCAACTATCGTAAATCGTAATGAAACATTTGTAAACGGATGAAAAAAAAAGTCGTCTTTCGATGGTTCTGAATCGCATTGTGCTGTACTCAACGCATGGCATAGTGTTGAGCCTGTATTATGTGTTAGAAAGAATCCTGTAGAATGAGTGGCATGGGTGAATAAGCAGCCTACTCACCAGAACTGTCCAGCTCTGCTCTTTCCTGCAAGCTTCCTGGGCTTCCTTCCAAGTCATTTTCTTTTCTTTGTTGGAGGGACCTATAGAAACACTGGTGTAAGTCATGCTGCCTTGTGTCATTTAGGCATGCAAATCGGGGCGTTTACCAGCTGCGGCTTGCTTTTCGGACATTGTATTTGACTCGCCGACCAAGGTCACCTCGGACGACATTGCTTCGGGCTTGGAAGCGACAGGAGTCGATTTCTTTGATGAGAGTCGGAGAGGCATGTTGTTTAGATTTGTGTGGTAGTAGTAAGGTTGGTAAATTCTTATGATTGTTAAAATGATTTATAAATCTCCCCGAGTTGTTGTGGCAGTTAAGACGTCGATTTATTCAAAAGAGAATTATGTATGTATATATATGTTGTCGGTGTGGGATCGATGTAAGAGGTCGAAAAGGTGTTTCGGTAAGGCTGAAACTTTGAATAATCGTGAAAGCTTGTTCGATGGCTTAAATGTAAGCTTATGTTGCTAATTGATGATGAGATTGTGATCAGTAGAGGAGGAAGGCCTACGTCTATATATATATACACATCTACATCCACAAGTAATTCCAGTCAGCTCGTCTAAGAAACCTTATTGAGCACCGGACTCCAGGGATTCTCACACGTGTGGATTCCTACAAGCCACGCAAGCTCGGCTTGACCATACCGACTCCTGAGTCATCTACCGTCCATCACAAAGCATATTTGATTTCTTACTCGAATAATCATAGCCCCCGGACTTGTCGTATAAGTCGACCGGAGGTCATCATAGGGCCATTATCTTCCCGATTGGCTCGGGGTGACTATATTGATCCACTCATCACGCCCTTGTTATGGCGCGTACTGGCTAAACTCGAGACTAGTGTTTCCGAGCTGACTGGTTTTCTCCAGCCGAGACCGAGCCCGAAGCCGGCTAGGAGATCCGACTTCTTGAATGACCTTCATACTCGCGACTTTATTGCTTTTTTCAGCACAATCTCTCCCGAAAACGGATATTGTGCATTGAAAACTTCTCTCTCGACATATATAACCCCGGGCTAAATGGCTGCGTTGTCAGCATCGCCTCCGATGTCACTCCGCAGACCCAATGGGCGGCCTGTGGCTTGTGACAACTGCAGATCTCGGAAAGTGGCTTGTGACCACCGACAACCTGTTTGTAAGCGATGCATTGACAGAGGGCAGGAGGCAGAGTGTGTCTATACCTCTTCAGTCCCTAGGAAGCGGCCGTTATCAAATCAGGCAACAACACGCGCTCCCGTGAAGCAGCATGGAGCTCCGAGGACGGCCGGTCCGTCGCCGGGTCATCGGCTTGGGTCCGCCGAGGACGACCGAGCTCTTCGCCGTGCAGAGTTCCGGCGGCAAGCTCACATTGATATTCACGGTGGCAGCACAAAGGTGTCGTCATCACCCCTGGAAACTCATCATCGCGTCTATTCCATTGAGTCACCAGTTGATCCTAATGGACACCGGCACCAATCAATCAACCATGACTTCGCTCCTTCGGTGACGACGACTCCAGGGGGCCATCTTCCGTCGGATAGGGCATCAACGCCTCTGGACCAGGCATCAGGGTACCTGGGCTTCACCAGCTATTCGTCAGTCTTTGAAGAGACCGAGAATAGTCTTTCCATGCTTCAGGGGTTCCATGCCTGGTTACCCCAGCCAACAAACACCAGGCTAAGACAGAATCCTGATCAGATTCCAAGGTACCTCTGCTCGCCGACAAAGGAGATGTGCCTAGTTGTGCTTAGAGGCATCCCATCTCCAAATACTGGCCAATTCGAGATTATCAAGGACTCTCCATTCTTCCGAGATGGTTGGCTTAGGGTTACGGCACAACGTGTGCTCTCGGATATACACGAAAGATTCGGTTCATATCTCGGAAATTGCCGCGTGGATTCACAACTGGAAGACATTGCAGTTTTCTTGAGCGATAACACCACCAAGCCATTCATAGAGGGTGAACCAGATCCTGAGAAATGGATCGGTCAATTTACGGGGCCCAACTTGAGGTGGGAGTCACTCGGGCTCATCTTTGGCTACGGTGAACTATCCTTTTCGTATATCAGCAGATCTCAGGAAGGATTTGACAACGCTTCAGCAAAAGAGGAATGGCTAGAGATATCTCGCGTCTGTCTCGGTCTTTGCATGGACTTGAGCAGGAGATTTGCGTCGGCGAACAGCCTGTTAGCCCAGCTTGCACAGAGGCGAAGCACGCTGGAATCCATCCACGCGGGAGATGCTAGTAAGTGGACTCCTTTATATTGCTGTTGTGATTTATGACTCCAAACCTCCGATATACGGTGCAAGCAGGCAGCTGACGGAACAGGCTATTCCACATGGAGGAGCGGAGCAGAGTCGGTGGCTTTGGCAACATTCCTTGGGATGCACGCCGAATCCAATTCTCCATCGTACGTGCCGTCATTGGCTTCTGAATCTCGACGGCGCCTTTTCGCGCAGATGTTTGTCGGGGAAAAGCACGCAGTGTTGTTCACGGGTCGGCCACCCAGACTCTCTCATCGTTATGCGTTTACACCCCTTCCCCTGGACCTGCGGGACGAAGATCTGCTCAAGGGGGGTGAGGCTCTCAGAGAGGCTGTGAAATCACTGGATGAGAACGGATGGAATACGAGTGGGAAGATGTATTCCGCTACTTTCACTCGAGCGAGATACATCATTGCGCTTATACAAGATGAGTTGGTTGAAATTGGAATAGGCAAAGCCAGACAGAAAGTTGCCGGCGCTCTTCTTCGGTAAGCACATACGCACTCCCCCTCGGTACTCGCACTTCTATCCCGTCCAGCCCCGCTGACCTATATTCTTGTTTTGCAGGGATCTCAAGGACCGGCACGTTGAGGCCGTGAAGGAATTTCCTGCGTCTTTAGCCTACAATCCCGCTGATTTTGCCGATCCCGATTCCAACGTGAACATGATCTTTGCGCGAATATTGCTGCAGCTTGAGCAGCTGCAAAACCTTTTCCTTATCGAGAGGATGTTATCTAAACACGGAGAGGTGGATGAAGGTGGAATATTGCTCATTGCCTTTAAGCTTGTCTCTTTGACGCTGTTGTTTTGGACTCACAAGGACCGCTTTGCCCCTTTTAGGAATGACTTTGAGTGGCTGGTGAGACAAACAAGTCCCCCCTTTTCCAAAACTCTTATTTCCAAGCAAGACATATTTTACTTACACGCAGTTGTGTGATACTTTTAGGTCATGGCCTTTGCAACTCCTAGCGGTGGCATCCTTTGCATGGAGCTCCTCAACCCCACGTTCAAGGGAAGTCATCCGAAGAACCCCTCGTTGACACGATCCAACATCATCCAGCATCTCAGCCTCCTCATCGGCTTTCTCGAGTGGATTGACCCGTCTAGGCCGAATAGCGATTTGTGTGCGACGGCTAGTGCCGTGATGAGGCGTGTGCTGGATCACGTTCTTAACGCGGCGAACGAGAACATGAGTTGGCGGCCGGAAGCGATGGAGGACATGCAGCTTGACCTCAGTCTTGAGCTTTTCGATACGTTTGATTGGATGAAACATGATGTGATGACGAGCCAAGTGATGGAGAACTGAGGGTTTATTGTTGCTAACGTTGAGGTGTTGCTTGTGTATGAACATGTTGAGATGAACATACCTACGTCTATCTATACCACCCATGGTAAACACTACCCTAATCAGATACAAACTTTCCGAAATAATATAACGAATAACTAAATGCACAATAAGTCAAATAGTATTCTTCATCCTTTCACGTACCACTGTTGAATAAAGCCAAACGTCAAACCTTTCTCACAGAATCTCCTTCCCCAATCCATTGCTTTCCCCTTGGCCGCCGCAGCATGCTCCCCTCCGTGTGTTCGCGCAATAATAACGTTCTAACCCTTGGAAGCACATCATGCGGCCACCTACCGTTCAGTCTGACGAATCTCATGTGGCTCCCCCCGCTGGGATCCTCTTTATATCCCAATGCCACCATCGCAAGCTTGAGTTGAGCGTAGGAAACTGCTGCGTTTGCGCTGCCATGAATGTTGTAGACTGCTTCTAGCGTGGCCCAGTCGCGTTCCTTAATAACACCTTTGGGCTGGCCGTCGGGAGCATTGGGGATTGGCTGGAGAGAAACGCTGGATAGAACATCGGCCAGAGGGTCTACCAGAGCAGGCGGGATCTGGAATTGTTCGAGAGCAGAATGGAGTGACGTCGCCCATCGCGGATTGAATCTGCACATCTCCGCCATGGTATCCCTGTTCGCTCGTAGCGCTTCGTTGAAGGCATCTCTTTGCTGTTGGCGCTCCTTCTCAGGAGCCGCGACGTTGCGATAGCTCAGCGGCTGACTCACGAGCTAGACCTTTGCGCCCTTGCCTGAAGTCTTTTCATCCAGGTTAATGGGCGTTTCTTTTACGCTAAAAACGTAATCGGATCCAGATACGCCCATTGCCTTTTCGAGTCTGGATATTGCTTCTTCGTTGGCCTTGAAGTCCACCCCTTCGTTGTTCAGGGGGTATATGAACTTACAGAGCAGCGAGGCCCCAAACCTCTTTAGATCGCCTTTGGCATGTCCCATCGAGATTGATTCATCCTTGAAGCCCTGAAGTTCATCGAAGAAGAGGAAGAGTCGTTTTAAGCGCTTCACAGGCATCTTCTTTTCAAAGTCAAATTCGTCAAAATCCAGAAAGTTGATGGAAATATCTTTGCAGCCCAAGTCATAATACTCTCGGCGGACGCCCTCCTTCACGGCTGCGCCGCCGACTTTGTCCATGGCGGGCCACAAACACTCCAGGTGGTCGGCAAGCGAGGACAGCAGATTGAGATTGTCGATTGTGTCGTCCATCAAGTCTGTGAAGATGTGTTTTGTGCTGTCCGGATCGTGGGCCCGAGACATTGCTTGGAGATAGCCTGCCGCCTCCGTGATTCCGCAGTTTGTGCAGTTCAAAGCGTCAGATATGAAGTTGTCCATGCTGTTGAAGAAGAACATTCGAAGAATCTCATCTGCTGAGTATTCGTCAACGCGGAGCCATTCATTCCTGAATTTCGGCCAACAGTGCAGACTCCGCGCTCTATAGTGCCTCTTTTCTATGGTATTTTGGCGGCTTTGAGTTTCCCTCTTGGGTGGATCGACAGTAGCCACTTTAAACCCTGTATGATCGCCAGCATGAATACCTTTCTTGCGGAACTCGTTGATGAAAAAGACGCATCATACCGCAGTAAAACAACCAGAGACAGGTATTTTTCTGCCAGTACGGGGTGATCACGTTTCGCCTTGTCAGAGAGAAAAATTGGAGGCCGCTGGAGCATCTTGGTTCCGTCTGTATCAGACTCGTCTTCTTTGCCATAGTCTTCAAACGATTTTCTCATCGTGACTTGGAATTCCTGAATGCGGATGTAGATGGAGTGCCACATGTAGAATTCGAAGATTGATCGCCTTAGCACGCCCCTTATGAGATCAAAATAGAGAATATGCCGGTAATCCTCCTCGACGTATTTCTCCACGTATATGGAAGCAGGGCTACGTTCATTGACCTTTGTCTCGTCCCTTGTATCTCGATATTTGCCCAATGGTGCTCTTTGAGTGTATGGATACAGCCAAAGAAGTACCCTGGGTCGCTGAAGAGCTCCTGGATATGCTTCTCGGCAACTTCCATCTTAAATTCTAGATCTTGCAAGTATCTTGGGCAAATTTGTGTCGGCGGAGGGAGGAATGCCTGCTGCTTGGTAAAATCGAACCAATTGGCCAAAGCCCTCTGTTTGATTACTTCTATTGAGGCTCTTGAGCTGCGAAATATGCGTTCTTGTTCTCCTGGCGATTTGGGCTTCGTGACGGGGAGCTTTGCCTCGCGGCAGATAAACCCCAGAAGGTGCCTAAGATAGTGATAATTAGCTCGCTGACTTTGGAGCATGATCCAAGCTTCGGATGCTCCAAACAACTGGCCTTGATGCCAAAGACGATCATATTCTTCCTTGCTCTCACCCGACATTTCAGGATTCGGACGACTAGCCCACCCTTTCCACAATTTTGGACGATACCCCTTTTCAGAACCAGGTCCGGATACGTCGAAGCTGGCCATACGATTTGGGATCAATGGGCCTGTCAGATGATTAGTTCGTCTACCAATGAAGGTCATATCATTGTCCATTTTTGCAAACACAGAGGGATGTAGTCGGCCTCGATAGTGGATGAAGGAAAGTAGACAATGAGGATCTTGCAACTCGCACGAGGCTATGTGAGGGGCCAAGAACAAGATCCGTTGTTTCTTGTAAAACTCGCGTGACTCCTCATCATTGCATTGAACGCCCAGGCACTCACATTCGCACAGCTTAGGCTCCTCTTCATCTGGTCGGTCGTTGAAAAAGCTGTAAGGATGAGAATAATGGGCAATGTAGTGATCTCGGCCATTTTCCGGACCATGAATATACCCCATCAAGAAGTATTCGCACATGAAGAAAAAAGGAAGCCTTCGAGTCTTCTCATACTCAGGATAGTTGGGAACGTCAATCTCAAAATCGGATTCGATAGAGTCAGACTTCATAAACATCTTGATGTCGTCGGCACAGTCGTTGAATGTCTTGACAGTGCGTTTCCAACTTTGTTGTATGCCAGCATACAATATGTTGGTATCTCGGGTCTCTTGTTTCTCTATACCTAGAGAGAAGCGGAGGATCCAGTCGCGGATGGCATCCTCATGGTTTCTGACCAAGGACTGGATTTCTTGCCAATTCTTGTATACGTCAGCAGTCATTGCATTCATGGACTTTTCGTAGTCTTCGAGTCGTGGAAGTGGGCCGCCTGGGGGCCATCGTGTACATATACCCCAACCCCAAAGGACCATGACATCTTTCGTAAACTCTCGAGGTCCATCAGGCTCCGATTCCATTTCACGGGCAAGCTCCTCCTCTATTGTCTTCATATCATGCTTCGAACGCATGGAGGTTGGGAAGAAGACTGGATCGGCAAGCCGGCGGTTTTTCCCCAAGTAAATATCGTGGGCCTCAGACCGATAATTTGGAGGAGGTTCATTTGGGGGAGGTTCAGCGGATGGAGGAGGTTCAGCGGCCATGATGAAGTTGGTTGGACGAGTTGTATAGTAGTGAGAAGTGGTATTTGGCGACAAGCTGCGAGTTGGTTTATGGATAGCATGATGATAATAGAACGGTAAGGAGACAGATATAGATACTTATATTCTTACAAAGAAGCAGCAATGCTGGGATGGTGAACGAAATACAGCATCATTGCGGTTAATGCCCGTCTCGGAGTTGTTCGTGTACACACTCAGGTAAGTGATCATTAACCAGCGACGAACAGGTTTGGAGACCAAAGTGAATCAACAGTGTAGTCAAAAGATCAAGCTATTACATATTTATATCACCTTTGCATTCACTTTCTTTTCTGGCCGAGAGTGTTCATTCTGATGTGTTAGTGAGATGAAAGGCAATGATGATGCGGTCCTAGAGTCGGGATGATGATGCACCGGGAAGATGCGCCTTTCTGAGGGGATTTTGAAAGAGTTACTGGATTAAAAAAAAGCATTATTTAATATCAAAATAAGATTGGGAACTGTAATTCTTGAAGAGTGCGAGAAGAATCCAAGTAGAAGAGCAAGTGATCAATCTCAATCTTGCGTCGATGAGAAGTGCACGTGATTAGTCATCATCTCTCACTCACCCTTGGTTCAATCTTGGTCCAGTGAATGAAATGAACTGCCCTTTGCTCACCTCACATTGAACCGTCTTTTCTCATATGAATGGTCAAGCAACGCGTTGAATAATGACGAACCGCCTCTAAGAATAGCCTTCACCTAATATTGAACCATTCTGCCTACATTGACGCGCTTCCAGACATGGCGCGCCAAAAAGCTCAAACTGCTGGGTCCGCTTCAGCTCAACAACAAACTGCATCTGAGCGAGCCCAGGACAGCGATTCTGTTCAAATTCAAGTCCCGCAGTTCTTCAACACGACTTTCTCAACTCACCGCGTGTCTCCGCTCTATATCGGCGCTCAGAAACTCGACCAGGCTCGCCTTGACCGACTTGCTCACCGGCTCCGTGACACGCTCGTCGGCGATGTGGTTCGCGGCGTTCAGATTGGGCTCGAGGCCACGGACACGCCAATGGGCCAGGTTGGACCGCTCAAGGCCGTGACTTTTCGTTGGTTTCAGGCAACTGATGTTCTGGGTGACAAAAGTTCCGAGAGCTGGGGCGAGCTGTCAGATGAGCAGGCCAAGGGACTCTGGATCGAGCTGCGGCATGAGAATGCTGCCTATGTCGCACTGTTGCTGCCTGGATTCTCACAAAAACAAAAGACTATCACTACTCCGGCTGCCTCAATGTGGAGCATGGACATAGACCAGCCTGAAATTGGCGAGGCTGACAGCAGTCAGTTTCTTCGCCTGCCTCTGTTGCTCCTTCGAATGCCCCAGCCTCTCAAGGCAGTCATCGGAGAATGGCTGTCGACAACATTCGACTGCCGTGTGACTAAATTGAACTTGGGCACTCGAACCTTGGTCGGCGTACTAGAAGGCTGGATCCAAGAAACTGGACTGCCCCGAGCAGAGTCTGACCTTGTGTTGACTCTAGCGTTCAATGCGCCGGTAACAGACAAGGGCCGAGAAGCTGTACTTCCTTCAAGCGGGGATCTAGGCAACAACGAGGACGATGAGGATGAAGAGGCATCTGCTCCTGGACTACGGAGTATGGAAATATGCATCTCGGCATCGGACCTGCGTCGCTTCCTACGAGCTGGGAAGACGTTGCTGAAATCTAAGAGGACAAGTTCTAAAACGTCTGCGAATACACCATCATGGGAACACGATGACCGAGAACGGCGCAGGCTCGCCGGTCCGCACATGGACGACGGGTGGGGGTGGCTAAAGAATAAAGAAGGACAGTCGTACCCTTTAATGGAAGCGTTGGCGAATCATTTAGACCACCACATGGCACTGAACCTGTTCCATCCCGGTGTTCGCATCACTCAGGTCTCATGCGGAGGCTTTGTCCTTTCACAGTCTCGGATCAAAATTGTAAAATCTGGTGATGTAACCGATGACCTCTCCAGAGCGGCCTGGATGTTTGTTACGTTATTGGGAGAAAGGGTCCAGAGCGATGAGATTTCCTTGGTGACTTGATCATCACGGCTGAGAAATGCAGGCTAATCTGTCTGCATCGCCCATATTCACCATCGAGTCGCATGAGAGCTTTGAGGCTCAACATTCTTTACCCGGACCATATGCAGATTGCTGTTGGTCATCTGAAGAGCTACGTGGCTAAACTACATTTGTAGTCCAGGCAACGATGCCTGTAATCTGCCATAAGCGTGCCTAGAGCTAAGGAAGCTCAAGCATTGTTGAGACTGTGTCAAGCGGATCTACATATAAACACCGTATGAGTGGGTCGCTTCAGTCGGAATCTGGTCCATCTCTTGCGACATGGCCGGAAATGATAGAGCAGCACAATACTGCTGTTTGAGAGATAGGAATTCGGTCGCTGTGTTCTCTAATCTGGTCGAACTCGCGATACCCTTCTAAAGCTCGCAATGGTGTTGCTGGAAAAATGGCAACTTGGATGCCGGCTTGGCAAGGCAAATAGGAGAAATAGGCTTAGTGCTGAATCCTGGCTGGGGGAAACTTGGAAGCGTTGAAACAAACAAACTCCATGCCTAGCTAGTCATCAATAGGGGAAACAAGACGATAATACTGACATGTATAAATCAAGTTTTGGTACATAAGCAACACTTGTTATCTATTCTCTTTCGGAGTTGGTCCGTAACATGCCTGTAACTGTTCATCCATATGTTAGGCCGAATTCCGTGGTCAAGCAGGGCAGGCATCGAAAATTCTCCAGAATGGAACCGTCAGATGCAGCGACGGTTCATGGTGTGTTACATTCGACGCTAAACCGCCGCTCCTAATTAATGACTTGTCAGATAGATTTAGGGCAGGCAGTAGTGCTATTGCTAGTATTAGTGCAGTAGTTCTTCCGAATTTGAGAGAAGAGACGTGAATAGAAGAAGAGAGAAGAAAAGGGGAGCGGAAATATGAGGCTCTTCTGAGCTTCAACGACTTCTTCTTCCCATGGGCCGTGGTGGCATTTACGAGAATAAGGGACCGGCTAAACGCCAAAGCACCCAGCAGGAGGATGGGCTTATTAGCCGTGGTGCTGAGACATACTGCAGCCATACAGCAAGGCGAATGGTTAACTGTAGCTACCACCATCTAGTGCTGTGGTACCCATGATGCCAATCTCACGATGCACTTGTGGTGTTTTGATTTTTGCAAAATTTCCTGCATGAAATTGCCAAGGAATCGAGACCAAGCCAAGACGCCAAGGCGGGAGGCCAAGCCTCTACTGCTGAATCCGCGGATCCCGTTGGCTCCAGCCTCGCTGCCAAGACCCCAGATTCAGAGCTCAGGAACGGCCCAGCGATCACACCTGCTCGATCCAGGGTTCAGGACTTTTGCGGCTTCATCTCCTCAGGCATCGATCGCCTTTGCTTCTTCTTTTCACTCTCTCTCTATTTGGAATACACATGTGAACAACTAGAACCCGCGGCGGAACCGTTGCCACCACCGACAGCCGTAGATCCGCGTTATCTCCATCATCTGGCTTTCCCCCAGTGCCGTCCATGGAGTGCAACTGAGGGCCGCATCGAGGCAGACTTCAACGGAAATGCGGCATCACAGCATCGTCTGATAGGCTCATCCCGTCAGCCTACCCTCCCCCAAAACCGCCAGGGCTGTGAGAAATCGCACAGTACTAAAGCACTCGTATGGTACAGGCGCAAGGCCAACCGACTCGAATTGCCTGGTACGGTACGCAGCACGGAGTACGGAGTACAGGCTGTCTAATCTCCACTGCTTCGTATTAGGTATTGCTGCACTATCATCTACTCGGTGCATCGGTACCACATCGGCGTGTTTCTGCTGAGTTCTTTTCTCCTCTCTCCCTCTCCTCGCAGTCGCAGACAAATTGCAAGTCGAGATGAGGAGTTACACAAGCATCTCGCATCCTTGCACGGAGCAGATCGAGATACGCTCGAGCCGTGGGTTGAACAAGATGGAGCACAGGGAGTGAACGCCCCAAGAAAGGAGAGCGACAGAAAAGGCAACAAACGCCAGGGTCTTGGTCGTGACACACACTCTTGGGCCAGAGTGGCTGCATTCTTTGGGCTAGGTGGCATGGATTACAGTTGGCGCCAGGCCAACTCCGCATGTCCAGTAGGTAGCTTCCTCACCTCACCTCTCGCCGGATGACGGAACCGAAGGCCGTAATCGCCTTGGAAGACCGTTAACCGACTGAATCATGACCGCCAACTAACGAGCCACTAACAACCGGAGCCAGTGTTTAATAATACTAGTCACGAGCCTCGAAGCAGATCCATCATGGAGGAAAATCCTCTGTGCGGAGTGCACTTAGCATCTCATTTCTCGACAGCGTCGGATTTGATGATCCAAGCTCCGACGCAGAGACGCGCCACGAAGCCGATGCCGCCATGGTCATCACGACGCCTCGCGCCTATTTGCTGCCTTGGCTGACATTGTACCCTCCTGAGGCGTCTTGACAAATACAACCACAGGTACAGTAATAACGATAGGGACAAGACCCGGAATTCCAAGTTCTAGCAGCCCTAAACTCATGTTATGCACCAATACCATTGTGTCGACCCGACCCACCCCGGCATTGCTGCAGCCGGCTACACGGCTCGGCCCAACACTAGGACCCTTGCTCAGAAAGCTTCCTGAGGAAGAAATAGTAATTTCACGGTGCTAGTTGGTGGACTGTCAAGTACAAGATGATCTGCTGTCAACGACTAGACTAAAAGCCAAGCGAGCCCCGATTAGCCTGCCATCCATTCTCACCCTTCCTCTCTGTGGCTCGGAAATCATGCTGCTATTCCGATATAAATGAACTGGGTCCGCTGCCGTACGGACTAGTTGGACGTTTGGACCAAAGTGTCGCAGGACTCGCGTTATACTTGATCATCGCCACCTCTCCTTTTGCCCGCCATCAACGACAAGCCGAGACCAAGAAGCCTAACAAAGCGCACCCCGTATTGATATCAAGTCGCAAGCGAAACCAGGATTGCTTCACTTACATCGCCATGAAAGTTCTTGTTTTTGGGGCGACTGGCAATGCCGGCAAGGAAATCGTCAACCACTGCTTTGCCGATGAGCGCATCACCAAGGTTGTCATCTTCACGAGGAAAGCGGTCCCGATAGATATCGAAAGCCACCCCAAAGCCGAGGTCGTCATGCATCAAGATTTTTCACAATATCCTGAGGATATGATGCGCAGACTGGAGGGCGCCGAAGTGTGCTTATGGTAAGGAATTTCCGAACATGGAGAATGACGCCTGCAACTATCAACGTCGCAAACAAATGCTTCAGCTTGATATCGTGGGCTAGGGCGTCTCCTTCATTACCTGATCACCTCCTTTTACTAATACCAAAACTTTAGGGCCATTGGAGGGAGAATCAACCAGTTTAACAACGACAAAGAATTGTGTCGCAAAGTGAGCGTAGAGTTCACACTAGCGGCGGCAAATGCGATGCTGAAATACCTGGCCGACAAAGTCCCTCCAGGCAAGAAATTTCGATTTGTCTTTTGCAGCGGCAAATACTCGGAATGGAACCAAAAGAGGCCCCTTTTGTTCATGGCAGACTCTCGTCGCATCAAAGGAGAGGTTGAGAAAGGCTTGTGCGACCTTGCTGATGCAAACGCCGACAAGTTCGAGACATGGATCCTACGACCTTCTGGCTTCATCGAACCCAACGCACCGCTTTCCAAAAGGCTTGTCGGCAACCTCTACGGCGCCATCACGACCGCCCAAGTTGGCAAAACTATGGTCAAGGTGGCTTGCGAAGGTTGGAAGGACAGGATTATCGAGAACGACGCACTTCTCAAGATGTAATTTGGCATTGTTGCTTCTTTGTTTTCTTTTTTTCTTTTTTTTTTTTAGAAGAGATTTTCTTTCAGTTGGACAGAGACAGCATATGCTTTCAGATACCCATTTGTCATAAGAGAGGGATTTTGAGTACCGGATTATCAACAAAGATTTTCTTTGGAGTGATGAATTAGTGCCGGGGGCGCTCAATGGACATACGGACTGGAGTTATTCGAATCGGGAATTGGGTCAGCGCCGGGACATATTGTAACTACTGTCCAATTCGAGGTGGCCTGGGTGTTCTATTCAGAAGATGTTACATCTGGCCTTTCGCAGATCTAATCGTTGGATCATTATATAATACATTACTTCATATAATCGCCAAGATGTGTTATTCACCAGCCGCTAATAGTATATAATATTTTTGATGCATGTATCTCAAGGCTGCGTGTCACCCTCCGTTGCGAACAGTCGGACAGTTTTAGTGTCCTATTAAATAATGTTGGATATGAGCACTTCACGGATAGATGTGTAACGATCGGCTCAGGTGTGATAGATTTATAGACTGTACAAAATTTGAACCATGGACGTAGTCTTTGTTAGGTATTGTAAGATATAGATAGCCATTGGCAGTAACAAACCGTTTTGAGATGAGAGAAAGCTCAAATATGTAGTGATCGCGCTGCAATCAGATATCTATACCTGCTGTTACAGTATCGATCATGACCAAGCCAATGACAGCATTCACAAAATGCTGACCAACGGCTTTTTTAGTAGACGAGACCAGTGGGACCATGAATCTTTGCTCTGTCACCCGAAGCCACCCGCACCACTCTCCACAGGGGCGGTCTTTGTTGCTTTATAGTATTGGAATGTAATCCCGCTGTTCGTTCTGGACTGTCATTCATTTGAGCTTGTCCACTATTTGTCTCCTTGCAATATCGCATAGAAACGTGCTAATAAAAGTACTATTTTCTCCCTTCTCCCCTTCTATGTGTGTCATTACGTCAATCAGACCATAGATGGGTAGAATTGGCAAAACCGAGTATAGAGATGATGTACCAGGAGACGGTGTATACTTATACGACAATCAGTAAATGGAAATACCGAAACGCCGCAATTTAGGCATAGTTCTTGGACGAGACTAGAGTCTTGGGCATTTCGACTCATAATTCTTTATCTGGCTTCTTGCGTTGCCTCACATTGCCCCGCTGGTCGTCATCCAACTACACCGCTCATGTTGCTGATGTTCTCATCCGAGCATCTTGGCCATGTTGTAAATAGTCATGCCAAAGGTAGATGAGAGCTACTTAAGTTACGTCTTAGTCTGAACATTATACTGCCTTTCATGCCAAGATGAAATGTCGAGTTTTGAATGCAAGATAACCAGCTAAGGCCTTAGGAAGGATGTCGCTCTACTCAATAGCCAGCACCTTCTGAGTTTATTATGAGAGTTTCTTTGTTACTTTATCCCTTCATGCTGGTTCTCTCCCTTTTCGCTCCTTAGTTCAATATGCTCATTGAACCCACGTTACATAAGACGTATGGTCGAAAGTGTGTTGCAGACTGTAGAGTAAAATAAGGTTATACTACTGTCTTGATAGTCGAGTATTTTTGATCCTTCATAGAGCTGACGACTAATGTACTAACACCATATAGGGTATACGGCCTAACCACCACAGTTCAAGTCTCCTGTGCAGTAAAACGCTACACGGAAGTGGCGTCAGAAATGCAGAATCCTTCGTATAAATTGTCGGCTGGAGAAAAGCCGAGGATGTCAGCTCCAAAACTCCACACGCGTTTCGTTTTCATGTAAGTCTGTCCAGTCAATTGAAGAGAACACAAGGACGGCATCTCGTGACCTTTTTGCACTTAAATTCGCAGCGCCATGTGTATGAGTCGGTGTAGGTCTACTCGGCAAGGACAATGTCCGGAATTGGAGTTGAAGCTATTTCTCGAAAGGGCCAACTATAATGAGTCCCAAGATGCACCAGCAGTCTATAATCTGGATGGGGGCCATCAGCTTACAGCTCAACGATTGGAGTGCTCGAAAATCCAACTTTCATGAGAGTCTCTCCTGAGCCCAAAATACAAAGAGATACTCACGCATATGTATAGCAACCATTTTGTTTAATAATCTTGTCCAGATCTTTAGTATGTACTTTCCATCTTTCCGTGTCCCATCTTGCCAGTTACCCTACAAAGAGGATATCGTCGTCTATTCTTACTTAAACATGGATCTTAATTATGGCCTCCCCACCTCAAATTCTTTATTCGGCAGTAGGGTAACAGTCCTTGTAAATTCAGCGCTTACAACTACTGGGATCATAATGTATGCGCCGTATCGTGACGACGGAATATCCGCTGGACAAGCTGATTCGCGAATGATCCTCGGTTATGTATTCTTATTGCTTTACCTTGGTAACAAGGTTACATTTACTCATAGTTCGGGTGCCAGATTACCCTTGAACCATAATCCTATGCCTACATACTATAGATCCATGGTCAGACGATTCCACGCGGCTGCCAACCTGCCAGGATGGTTCGTTCACAGATGAGAAGCCAAGTTCTCGCTTATGTGCATTTATGATGTAAGTGTGCATGATCGATAGTGTGCCAAAAGTCTTTTTTCAGCGCTTGGCTTAGGGTACCTAAAACTTGTGATGCGATATAGCGCTTAGGTATCGGAGATGAGTAGTAATGCTTTGCATTCAATGGCCGAGTATTGAGTACCTCGCGTTTACTAACTGTATGTGTATCTATGTCTAACTGTATTCATGACGGATCACTTGCATCCGGAAACAAGCATGGGGGCTGGAGTTTGTTTATGCTACGTTCCATTCTTCCACGAATGAACCACGTACCGCAAGAAGCATACTATGAACCTTGACGAGTTCCCCCAAGCAGCACGAAATGCCGGATCGACCAGAATCGTATAGCATACGGCGCATGCATTATCGAAGGATCCGAGAACGAGCATCTGTAAAACACCAGGTATGACGCTTACAAAGCCTTTCCTGACCACAAGTTTGAACCCCAAATTGTCCGCTTTACTCTAATCATGCACGGGGGGCATTATTCCTGGCTCACCCCCCGGATGCTGCGCGCGCCTAGGATTGCGCGCCTAAGTTCTTCATTTGGATAAAGCCTTGTACGAGTATAAGCAAACATCCTCAACCCAAGACAAAATATCGCAAAGAAGAACAAATCCGGAAGCTCAGTTGTTTCCCAACTGCCCACAACGGATCATTCGTAGTGAGATTATGGAGCCAGCCCGCATCGCCCTACTGGCTCCTACCGGGCAATTAGAGCTTGTCTACAGCCAACCGACAGAAGCCAAGCCGGTTGGTCGGCTGGCAAGTCTACTCGTCTGTGGTTTTAGTGGCAAATCATCAAGATATTTCCGCATCAGCCGGTAGACAACAAGGATGGTCGGCAAGGAAATGATTCGTTCAGGGGGAAGCTGACCCGAATTCCTTCAGCCTTCCTCTGCTCTCTAGCATCGCAGCGGTCCGCTACGATGAATTACCACTATTGGAATGCGATGCGAGCAGTGTAAACTGTCCATGGTTAGCTGGCGACCTGAGTGAATCGTATGATCGTCGGCTGCGTATATCGTATCTGCCGCCCGTAGCCCATCATCATCTCATCTCACATCTAGAAACCTGGATACCTGTCCATCTGTGGGTTCGCCGCCAAAACTTGCCGCAGCGAGATGCGACTAGCCATCGCAAAAAGAGACGTGCCGGATCCCTGTTATGCGCACCCTTAACCTTATGTAAACCCTGTTAAGTTGCTTGCTCTGAGTTGGGATGAACGCTAGTTATGCGTGTGAGACCGCCATGGCCGAGTAAAGACCCGTATGAACATAATTCCCGTTAGACGGCTTAGACGACGTTTCAGTTCTTTACAAACGAAGCATTTGCCCTATCGCTGTCAAGTAAGAGACATATCGTAGGCTCTTAATCTTGAAGCTAGAAAACCTGACTCTCACATCGTGCTTCAAAAGCAAAGACAACAAATGGAATCAATGCTCAAGCTTTGAGAATACGAGCATCATTACTTGTACCAGCCGTCCCTCAGCCCACATGGTGCACCCACTCGGTGAAAATTCCTGTAAACCCAGCGACTGAAAGAGGCAACTCATAAACAACGTGGAAACCATACGCGGGGGGTTGCATCCCACTGTCGTATCAATGGCAGGACCTGTGATTTTATCGTCATCCCTATTCCCGGATCATGATTGTTTACCTCCAGATTGGAATATTTTGTTTTTGGCGATCTTGATAGAAGAACGGGCCAAGAAGAAAACGTCATGATATTTCTTAGCATATGTGCTTTGACTATATAAAATCTTCAAAGACCAAGTACAACGACCAACTAAGCAGCATCTCGATGCCGTCATAACGATTAATACAAAAAGGAGTTGAATTGATGCTGCAAACGACCAAATTGTTTGAGATTCCACATTCGCCGAAAGCCGCATATTGAAGACATCGACTCGTACAGTTGCATACAATATCAAGGGCGTAGGTCGGCAAATGTATTACCGAACCACCAGCAGCCTCGTGTCATCCTTCGAAGCCAATCATCAAGGCTGAGATTGCCATACTCAAACAGAATCGTGTGCAGCACAGACCATGCCATCTTCATTCGGCCACACTCCCAGGGGTGGTGAGAGAAACTCCATACGGCTAACCGATCCTTTGGACCTCATTCCCGTTTGAGAGGGTTGAATCAAGGCTCACTCCAGGGATGAAGCCGATGAGCCGATGCTGAGGATCATCCTTCGGCAAAGGACCTACCGAGCTTATATGCTCTTCTGCCGTCCATGACGCCGACCCTGGTCAAGTGCTGAGAGGTAAACTTATATATAAGCCAGTATCGCTTCTCTTTAAACAAAGACACTATCCCCACTGCTAAAGTATCCTTTTAGCTAAAGGAGTCGACTCGAGTTGATCACCATGGCTTCCTTCAAGACTGCCGTCCTCGCTTCTCTCGCCGGTGCCGCTGCTGCCCGCTCGGTGCCCGCGAACGTCCAGAGCCTCTACAACTCCATCGTTGCCCAAGGTTCTTGCAGAAGCCCACTTGCCACCGGCTTTTACAGCTCGGACGGCGATGGTGGTAGTAAGTCTCACTTCAACTCATCATCAACATCTCAAGAGCTGGACTAACACACTTCCCTTCACATAGCCACCAGCTACTGTGGTGACCATCTTGCCGATTATGGTATCGTCTACCTTCAGGGCACCAACGGCAGACTTGCCAACATGGACATCGACTGTGATGGTATCCAGGGCGGCCCTGCTGATGATGGCCGCTGCGGCGACTCTGGTGATACCCAGGATGTCACCGCTTTCTCCGATACCGTCCGAGGCTATGGTACCGGCCAGCGGGATCTTGACGCCAATGCCCACCCCTACGTTGTTTTCGGTAATGAGGGTAGCGGAGACTGGGACACTTGGGATCCTCAGTCCGTTGGCGTTGAGCCCCTCTCCGTCATGGCTGTTGTCTGCAACAACCAGCTGGTAGGAACTTGCCCCTACTCCCCCTTGATGAGCTGCCCTGATTGACATGCCCTCCTTAGATCTATGGTGTTTGGGGTGATACCAACGGTGACGACGGCGACTTCCCTGTCGTTGGCGAGGCCTCCATCTCTCTTGCTACCGCCTGTTTTGGCGAAAGCATAAACGGTAACAACGGCCACGACCAGACTGATGTTCTCTACATCGCCTTCACCGGCTCCAGCGCCGTCCCCGGTGCCAGAGGTGCTTCGTGGAACGCCCAGGACTACAACGACTTCGAGAACAGCATCAGCGCCCTCGGTGACAGCCTCGTTGCTCGTATCGGCACCACTGGTGGCGGCGACCCTGGCAACGGCGGCGGCGGTGATCCCGGCAACGGTGGTTCCGGCGGTGATTGTTCATGGGAGGGTCACTGCGCTGGCGCATCTTGCGGAAGTGATGATGACTGCTCTGATGACTTGACTTGCAGCAACGGATTCTGCGGCGGCAGCCCTCCTAGCGGCGGCAACGGTGGTGGTAACGGCGGTGGCAGTTCCGGTGACTGCTCATGGGAGGGCCACTGTGCTGGTGCCTCTTGCGGTAGCGACGACGACTGCTCTGACGATCTTACTTGCTCCAACGGCTTCTGCGGTGGTAGCTCTGGTGGTAACAGCGGCGGCGGCGGCAGCAACAACTGCTCTTGGGCCGGTCACTGCGCTGGCGCGTCTTGTGGCAGCGATGATGATTGCTCTGATGACCTCTTCTGCTCCAACGGCCGATGCACAAATTAAGAGGGCTAACAAAAGGAAATGTGGCGAGTGGGGAGTCAAGGTGGAATTCTCACATTCTTGTATATAATTTCAGCGTAGCAAGGGGGAGGTGGACGAGTCCAGGTATATAGGAGAAGTCAATAAATGGTGTATTGATAGGGAAACCCAAGCTTTGATCAAGTGAAACCTAATGTATCTTCTTCCTGTTTAACAATCGTGTAAAACCATCTGAGTTGCTTATGATCCGACAATCTTGATACGCCCTTCGAGTACTGGTGCTATCACTCTCGTCCAGTCAACGGCACACTCGGCCTCCTTCAGGGAGTCGCAAACACAACCCTTAACACCTGCCTTATGAGCCCAGCGGCCCCAAAACTTTCTCATCAACAATATCTCAAGGTCAAGCTGGCTATCTGAATCGCTTCCTGAATGGTCACTCTCTGTACCGGCTTCAAAATGGGCGTCATCATCTTCGTCATGAGGCTTTTTGCTGTAGCCCAGCCTTGATCGCAAGAACTTGCGCCAGGGGTCCTTATCCCCGTTTTCTTTATGCTCGTGGAGCCCAAGCCGGCCCACCTGGCTCTCCCCCTTGAACACTTCGGATGGTAACTGAGTGTGACCACAATCCTTTACGATATGGTTCCAGTTGTCAGACAATTTCTTCCACTGGCCGACTGTTCGGAGGGCCATAAAATACTGGCGGAGCATAGCAGAAAGGAGAATTCCGCTCTCTTCATCGACAATCTCCTCTACCTCTCCGCCCTCCGACTTGACGAGCAGACTCGTGAAGCCATCTAAGATTCCAATTAGTTAACAAGCACGGACACACGCAAGAGTTGCATTGCACTTACCCTTTCCACGACCCATGTAGCCTCTAGTTGCGAGAATATACAACTTCTCTGGCTCATAAGTCTCGCCGTTAATCTTGACGGACAAGATCCTCTGGCCAGACGGCTTCGATGGATCAAACTCATACTCAATGCCGGAAACTTGGGGGAATCTCCCTTCCAAGGCAGGGTACAATGAAACGCCGTTTTCTAGCGCATCCCAGATCGCCTGCCCCTTGGCCTTTAGTAAAACAACAGGATCTTCAAAGGGAAAGCAAGAAGTGATGTCCTTGATGCGAATTGCTCCAGGGGGATAAATCTGATCGCCACGAATCGTACCACCAGCCATAATGGCACAATCAGCATTATGATAAGAACGCATAATGTCACACACAAAGTTGCCCATGTTGGACTCCTTCAAGCGAGCGGTGATGAATCGAGCATCGAGCGGCATAGCTGTCCATCCAACGGGCCTAGCAAGTGACTTTTGTAGCTTAGACGTCAAGTTGTCCACTAGTTTGGCTGTGGGCTCATCCTCGGGTACCTCGGACGTAATGTCTCTCCTCCAAATGTCAAAATCCCATCGCTTGGGATCGTCTTGCTTTCGTCGCGCCTCGATGTAGCTGAGCTGCTTAAAGTCCGTTCCAGAACGGAGGACATGAGTTCCATTTCTGAAGCTGTGAGCATAGTAGTGGTCATGTCCACCGAGGATAATGTCGATGATACCATCTGTCTGATCGGCCAACTTGTTGTCGTTGGGCTCTCGCATATGGCTCAGGCAGATGACAATCTCAGCGCCTTCCTCTCGTAGCTTTGGTACGAGTTCCTTGGCAACGGCAGTGGCGGATTTGTAGATGAGATTTGGCGGAAGGCTGTTGATGGTTGCGAGCCATTCCCTCTCACCCAGACCAATAAGGCCCACCTTGATGCCGTTGGAGGTGGTGAGCATATGAGTACGCTTAGCATTACCTAGCGGGACATCTTCTCCCAGGGCGGGATCTAAAACGTTGGCTAGGAGCCATGGGAATTCACACTTTTCAGCCAGGTGCTCAAACTGCTTGACTCCAAAATCTAGATCATGGTTCTAAATCAATGCAGAGGATTCGGTCAGTGGTTGTGGCTTGTGTCGAAATGAACAACATGACTTACTCCGACGCAACTGGCGTCTGTGCCAACAGCATTCAGGACGGAAACCATATGAGCTCCTATCAGCAGTAAGCATTGATTACTTTCACTAGCATTGATATCTCGAAATTGAGAAATATACCCTTGGTAACACTGCTCTCCAAGCTGGGGTTGAAGGCATCACCCGAGAACAGGGTAAGCAGCTCAGGCTGGCCTCGATATTGCTCCCCATCCTTGTACTCCTTGCAGAGCGTTATGAATCTCGCCAAACCTCCCACTGGCTCTGCACTGGCCTGGTCAACATGATAGACATCGTTGTAATGCAGAATACGCAGATCTGGCGCCTCGGAACTGCCGCTGCTCCCAACTCGGCCCGATGAAAAGGTCACGCGAGGTTCCGCTGTAGGGGCAGTTTCTTCCCCCATGTTGAGATCGAGAGGGCCCTGTGCTTGAACAATGGATATATCGGTTAAAGTAGTTGATTTTTAGATGATTGACCACGTTTCATAAGGCCAATTGGGCTGCTATTGTCGTGTCACCGCTTCGTCAGCTCGTGACCTGCAAGTCGAGCCCAGACGTTCCGAGGCTCACGTGATACCTGTTGCATGTTGAATACGAGTACATTGTTGTCAATCGTGAGTCTATCAAGTAAGGCATTAAGCTTATATCAAGTTTACAATTGAGTAGTTTATTGAAAATCAGATAAAGAAATGAATTAAACTCTGTTTACTTTTTTTGAAAGTCAATTGGACTGGATGCCTGCTTGTCGTCACCCGCGATACTTGACCGAGCCGTGCCAGGATGAATCTAGATCCAACCAAGTCCACTATTTAAAGTAGCCAATCAGCACGGGGATATTACAATGCCAACATGACAATCAGCCAGCCACACAAACAACATTCCGGTAAAAAGTAAATTTCAGGAACAAACTGTTATCATGAGCGCAAAAAAAGAAAAAGAAATCAGAAGCTCCGATACTGGGAATCGAACCCAGGGCTGCTCGGCGCTCATTGATGAGAGCGAGCGATGTTAGCCACTACACCATATCGGATGTTGAGATGCTGACTAAGGAGCAAAATCTTATCATACACTCTCTCACAGCGGATGGAGAGAGAAAAAATTCAGTGGGAGGAGCAAAAATAGAAATTGCTCTCCGATACTGGGAATCGAACCCAGGGCTGCTCGGTTCATTATTGAGAGCGAGCGATGTTAGCCACTACACCATATCGGATTGTGTGATGTTCTTGATGGCACAGATGGACGGAAACCATTACTTGAAGTCTACACCATAGCTTGGTACGAAATTTTGATAGCTCGGAGCGATTCAGTATAAATGGAATACCAAACAAGGGAATCTTTTTCACTGTTGCTGAAATTATGCCAAATGACCTGTTACTATCCATTGAATAGAAACTACCTTGGGTATCACACTATCATTACTCTTTTCCAACTTCCCTCCCAAGACCAAATCATCCTCTTTTGTTCTATATACAAATTGACGAATTAATCGACGTTCTAGACCACTTACAGTGCTGCCTTTCCGCGTGATTCGAATGGCAAGAAAAGGGTAAGAACACCGGCAGCGATAAACAAGGCGCCACTCGTATAAACGGGCGCGGATGTCTCGAGGTTGGCAAACATGGCGATAATAGGCTGTTGTTTCCAAGCAGTTAGAGACGGTTAAAAGAAAAAATTTACAGTTAGATAGGGGGATTTTATGATACATACAGCCATGATACCGAAAATTCGGTTAGCAGTAGCAGCAATGGCATTACCAGTACCGCGCTGAGGAGTAGGGAAGATCTCAGGGGTGTAGCCGTAGAGCACAGCATACATGACGTTGCTGCAGAAGTTGTAGGCACAGTTCCATCCAAGAAGCGATTCACTGCTCTTGGCAGTCGTAGAGCAGTACAAGAAGACACCAGTAAGGGCGGCAGAAAGAGCGAGCGTTCCCTTACGGCCGATGCGAGGGAGCTCGACAAGCAGACCTCCGATCAAAGCTCCGGGAACACCAAGCACAGCAATGATCAGACTGTTGCGGTAAGTGAGATATGTGCTTCCATCACCAAAGTCGACACCCTTGTTGGCCTGAATGAATGGCAGAAAGGCGTTATACAGAGGGAAACCGAGACCAATGAGAGCCCAAATAGCAGCGATGAGGCTGGTCGACAAGCCGAGCTTGAAGGTTGAGAACAAGGCTTTAACATGCGTAGTATCGATCTTTTGAACCAGGGTTCTCTTGACAGCAGTAGAAATATCTGCCTGGAAAACATAGCCTTCGGGTTCGCAAGCCTTGAGGTCTTCGATTGTGAGCGAGCTCGTCTTACCGTTGCGCTTGGCAACCTCGTGAACTACTCGGACGGCCTCTTCATCCAGGCCCTTGCCCATGAGGTACTTGGGCGACTCGTAAAGGGAGAAGAGCAAGAATCGAGCCAAGAACATGAGAAGCGTGATTCCACCCATGGTAATGAGGAAGTATCGCCAGCCCATATTGTTGTGCTTGAGACATGGCTTCTCGTCCTGAGCGCAAGTCAAGTTACCCAGAAGAGGCCAAGCAATCAAGTTGGCAACGACTTGAGCAATTGCCCAATCAACAGACAAAATAGTCAACAGGTATTGGTGAGTCGCGGGCAGAAATTCGAGAAAGATGGCCGAGTCGACGGGCAGATTGCCACCAACACCAAAGGACCAGAAGCAGTCGAAGATGCCAATGGCTGCAAAGTTGGGAGCACCAGCAGCCACCATTCCCCAGAGCGCAGTCAAGCCGAGGGTGAAGTTGAAGGCGATTTTCCGACCGAAGATGTCGCATCCGAAGCCCCAGAAGACGGCACCAGCCAAGAGACCAATGTTTTGGGCCAGAGTCAGGAGCGGCGGGCGGTTGGGGGAAAATTCATTGTTGATGGGTGTGAAGATGAGGGATGTGACGATTGGCCAAAGGTTATCAGAAGCCCAACCAAAGCCGACGACGAAGAAGAGCTGCCATTGATACCATCCCATGCCAATGTCTTGAATCTGCATCGAGTTATACGTTAGTCTGGCTGCATATATAAGTGGCAATGGAAGTGTCTTGCAATTGGAAAACGAGGATGAGACTTACAGCGTGGTTCAGCACTTTGGCCTTTGCCTCGTATACAGGATCGAGGGCACCCTTGGGAATGACATCTTCATCACTGCCAGTGGAAATGCTCTGAGTCTCGACGGCATCTCGGGTCGGCGCCGTCTTGCCGTCGTCTGACGGGGAACCCATTGCAGCGATTGCAAAGAAAGACCGCGTATACAATTATATCAAGAGACAAGTCTGGGCAGAGGCACAACGCAATGGCCGCCCGCAACTTTTCAAGAAAAGAAGAGAAAAAGGAAGAGTCGTAGCACGGGGTAGATCCTTCGGCTGGTCGCCCAGTCGCAGAAAACGCGGCACGGCCTTCATTATGTACGCGGACCAAGGCTTTCTACAATGCAACCTTAGCACACGACCTCAGGATGCTTGGTGCTACCAGCTGATGCGACATGACGCTAGGAATCTATCACCATTGCGGCTACGAGCTTCTCGATCCCTCACGCTACTCCTCCGCAGGCTACTTCGAAACGGATACGCGCGCGCCGAGGTTCCACGGGCGGAAAGCCATTTTTTTTCTTTGCCATCCACCTTTTCTGTCAAAAGGGCGCGCGAGCTTGGATCATTATGCTGCAGTAATATCAAGAAACATTGTCCGTAGACTACGCTACAAGCAGAGGCTAAGAGGCAGCTGGACGGGGATGAGTGCTGTATAGCGACGATGGCGCAATATCTCGCAGCTTTTGGTGATTGGGCTTGCACGAATCACGATCGAGATGCCGCGCAGGGGACCACCAGAACAAGCTATGGGCTGTCGACAGGGCTGTTGGATGGCTCACAAGGCCTGATTGACGGGATCGGCATCGCTCACGGTGGCTTGCCGGAGAGTTGGAGGCGAGGCATCGGCCAGGCCGTGCTTGAAGCTAGGATAACGGGAGTTGGTGTGTGAGTGAATGTGAGTGTGAGTACCGGTATGCTAAGAGACGGCTCGCGGGGACACAAAGAATGATCTCTAGCTCATGAAGGTAACTTGGCGTCAGCCAGAGAGATACACAATATTAGTGTACAATCAAGATGATTAGCATGTACAGATTCACGACTGCTACTCGAGACGGCGCAAAACAACAGGCATCATCACAAGTACTTGGCGACGGCAGTACAACAAGAAGAACGTGGGGGCCTAACGTGAGCATAATTCCGCCCCAGCGCAGATCGCCAGGGCCCGAACAAGTCCAGAATCTCACTGCACAGTCGCTCGGAGTACGGAGAACGTAAGTACGGAGCACAGTACATGGATCAAAACAGCCGTGCGCTCTGATTCCTCATCGGCCTTCCTCTCCGGTTCACTTATCCGTTTTTCTCTGTGTCCTTTTTTCATTCGTCTTCATCTCCCATCTTATGTACTAAGCTCCATCAAACCGCTACCCGGACGAGGATTCAATCGCGTCACCGAAGCCTTGCCAACTCAAGGCTACCCTCACCGGGATTGCCGCCAAGAGCTGACAGGGGCAAGCTCTTCCAAGCTTCTTTTTCTAAACGTTGCTGCCTCTGATGACACGCCCGCATGGCTTCGAGTAGCATTAGACGAGTCATCGAAACGGGACGAGGCGGTGGGAAATAGAAATGGTGGCTTGAGCCGGTGTGTGCTTGGCCATCTGTTGGTGACCGGATTCGGCGATTCAAGCCGATTCGATAGAGTTTCTAGAGGCAAGTATTTTTGTTCAAGCCACCAATAGTGTCTTGTCCAATTGAATATTGACACCCAATTCTATACAAAAAGTAGTGTAATGCAGTTCACATCTGGAGTGGTGGATACACACCAAGAGCAACATCGATGGACCACATTCGAGAAATGGATTGGTGTGGAAAGCATCCGGACTTGCTCCACCCGTCAGTCTTGAATTTTAATATTTCATGTAACTCCCTGTCAATACGAGTACCAGCGATTCTCTACTCGTAGCAATCAGTTCATGATGGCCCTGAGCTTTGGTCCCGTAGCAAGAAAACAACGCCACCGTCATACGTGACAGCCTCATTTGGCAACCAGCTCAATTCACGACAACACTCCACGCTGGTCGTATCAAGGAGAGTCCGCGATTATCAGACAGCGAACATCCGTCTACTGACTCTACGAATAGTCTCTACATACATGTACCTGTACGTGCTGACGGCCCGTCTCGGCGCTGCATTCCACTAGGTGTAGATCCACTGTCGCTTCGATAGCCTAGCGCATCACGCAATCGATTCAATGACCTACAATTTATTGTGATATACTGACAGGTTTTGGATCATACAATGAGATGCCGTATGTTAAAGTCCATGTGTTGAGGTAATTGGATGTACAACGTAGCATTTACCAACACAGTTGTTATAGAGACAAAGACATGGCCTGACTACATCTAGTGAACGTAGCGACTAAGAAAGGTCCAATACAGCAGAAGGATGAATACTTTGTTTACTGAATGGCGGTATATACATCCATGTCGAATCTGTTTCCCATGCCCCTTCTCATATCAACGGCAGGTGCTTATTGGTGGAATTCTATTCGTCAAACTTCTCTAGGTTCAAGTTGGTCGCTTACATTGATCAAGTTTCTGAATGAATGCCGCCCGCCATGGGCTCTATTATCATTTATATTAAAGGCACTATTACCTAACCAAACCAATCAATGCGTCTCTCGTACAAATATTCACATCATCCCCCATTA
This sequence comes from Trichoderma endophyticum, assembly GCA_035079535.1. NCBI lineage: Eukaryota > Fungi > Ascomycota > Sordariomycetes > Hypocreales > Hypocreaceae > Trichoderma > Trichoderma endophyticum. The sequence goes on from JAPMIQ010000012.1 coordinate 828,647, forward strand.
TTGTCTCACAGATCTCTTTCTAGTCCAACTCCAAGATAACTTCGCGGCTAACAGAGGATCCAGCTAATCCTCCAGTAGGTAGCCTCACACCGAACCCAATACCACCATCGCCTCTCCTCTCAAGCCCTTCACTCTTCTTCCCCATGTCCCTCACCTTGTGACCCTGTCCCGAGATCTTAATCGAGTACGAAGCCACAGCGAGTTTCTGAGTGGGATCCGCCAAGGTAACAACCAGGCGCATGCTCTTCTTGTCCTTGCACTGCGCACTGATGAGATACACCGCCGGCTGGCCAGACGTAAAAGTCAGCGTGCCGGCCTTGGCCCATCCGAGAGCCTTCAAGTCGAGCGCAACAGACTTGTCGCCACCGGGCCAAAACGCCAGACTCGCTCTGTCCTTGCCGTAGATGCCTGAGATACCCTTCTTGGTGATGGGGTTCCAGGTGGGCTTCTCGAGTTCCTTGTTGAGTTTCTGGGATGAAATGCTGGGGAAGTAGCCGTATGTGAACTGGCTGCCCTTGATTGTGGTATAAGCGGAGAAGATGTCAGCCGTCTTGACGCCCTGAGTCGAGGTCGAAATCTCGGACCAGTTGCCGCTTCGCTTGCCCAGGGAAATGGTGAGCTCGAAGGGGGTGTCGTAGGCGAGATAGCCATTGTTTGCGTAGTACAAAGTATCGGAGGTGGAGTGTTGTTCGCCGAGCTTGGAGAGGGGGCCGTTCTTGAGCAATGGCTTTGTTGGTTCTGCCGCGCGGTTGTCCAGCACCGTTATGACGGGGGTGTTTCCAGCGGTAGAGTTCTTCTTAATGTCGGTGGTGATGACAATGACACCCTCATCGACAAAGAACCAAGACTTGCGGTAAGATAGATTCTGGGTCAAGGGGTCGAGATAGTCCTCAACAGCAGCGCCAAACTTGCCGTCGCTCACGACACCAACAAAGTCCTTAAGACCATCATACTTTACTTGAGTGGCCTGGAGTTTGGGCTGGTTGAGCAGGGTAGTCGTTCCGGGCACAAGATTCCAGTCCCACTGTGCCATAATGTCTTTGTACTCATTACCCTTGACGTAAGAGTACAGAGTGCCCTGGCCCATGTGGTAGGCATATGGATTGGCCCCATTCACACTCTCAGAGTTGGATGACCTAGTTGAAATCATCTTGTTTGTGAGGACGAAGCCAGGTCGGCGGTGAACCATGTAGTCGCTTGCCCAGAAGCCCTTGTTGCCTGTGAGCTTCTCAGTTCCATTGGAGAGAAGTCTGCGAATTGTGTCGTTGACGGCGTACGATCCCGTAAAATCAGCCACCGCAGTGGCAAGTTTTGAGACATTGAAGTTGATATCTGCGCTGGCCTGCAAGTCAACAGTAGGGAAAGAAACAAAGCGACCGATGGCATTCTACAGAGACTTGAGTTAGCTTCGAAAGTTTAGCCCGTGAGGAAAGAATGCTTACAAAGTCCCAGTGCTCGGTTTTGGTGTCGGAGTCTGTGTAGATCATCCACTCGTCGCCTTTAATGTAAGTGGACATGGCCTCTCGGGTACTGTCGTCTGCAGCGAATGAAGTACCAATGGCCTCGCCTTCCAACTGAATGAAAGCATTCAACTACATACAATGTCAGCACGAAGCATAATACCTCGATTTGAGAAGAAGATATGTCTTACCAAATCTTTGCCATAGTTGCCGTTGTACAAGAGACCGTCGTGCTGAAGGAACGTGCCATCTCGATGGATACCGTCATCTCCTGGGGTATCAACGAACTGCCTCTCAGTTAGCTTGATTCTGATATCCAAAATCACAAGTATGGCTACTCACAGTCATCACAGACATGGCTCTTGTCATGGCATCCGACAAAATTGTGCTGTTATCCGTGAAAAGGGCCAAAGTGACTGAGTTTTGCATGACCAAGACCATCTAGATGACAAATAATCAGCATAACGTACATGTCAGCGAAGAGGTCTCAGGCTTAAACTCACGTTGGCTCCGGTCATGCGGCCTCCGGTACCGTAGGTGCCATCCCGGAGAGCGTATGCTCGGTTCGGGATGCGTTCACAGCCAGCTCGCTGAGTCTCTGTAAGATTTGCATCTTTGACGAGAAGACATGCCGTCGAGCACAGCTGAGGAATCAGAATGGCCTGATCATACCAATTCTATTGCTTTTGTCAGCAAATCATTCCAAATTGCCAATTACAATGGTGATGGAAACATACAGTGTTCCACAGACCCGGCGTATCGCAAGGACATCCTTTTGATCTGGTTCATCATTAGCTTCACCTTCCCAGTACCAATAAAATTAACACTTCTCGCAATACGTACGCGTTTCCTCCATCTCCCATGCAGTCAGCCGGGGTATAATCATTGCTAAACCAATAATCCAGACCTTTCTGAACCGCCGTCAGAAGCTTGGGATCCTTGGCCCAGGTACTTGACACGGCAGGATTCACACCACTCCACGCAGCACCAAAAGTAATCAGCCTATTCCAATGCTCCTGAATCGGCCAATTGGCACGTTCTTCAAAAGTAAATCCATTAGCACTGATCCCTCAAAACTCATATGGGGCGTCCAGCTCTCAGCAAGACGTGGTGCGGTCTGTCACTTACGAGCAGGACATCCTGATGCATAGTTTACATCCGACCAAGTGCCATCCGCCTTTTGGGAAGACAGCCACGTATCAATTTTGGCAAACCATGTCGGGTCAGGGAATTGGGACAGATCCGCCGTCCTCCTCTTAGCAAAGAGCGCGAGTGAATCGTCCGAGGAAGCGGCTTGCGCAACACCAGCTGTCGCAGCGACCAAGCCCACCAAAGAGTTGAGCTTCATGTTGCCAGGATATCGATTGCCAGAGCTCTAATTCAAGCAGCTAGGGAGAGCGGCAATGAAACACAAGATCAATTGATGCTGTGCCTACTCCTCAGATTTACTTTCTCGCAAGGGGTATTCCTCATTATATCTGTTGAAATAAAAGGAGATCTCCTTCCTAACGCGACTACATGCTGACAGGAAGCGGTCATCCCATTGGCGGACAAATGCTTCCATCGCATGATTGGCGGATATTTATCCATCATGCCGGAACTCCTCAAAGTCTGGGGTAAAATATGGGGAAGGTTGAATACTATGCTTAACGGCTGAAAGCAATATTCCCCCACACCTTATATAAAATCTTATTTAACACAGGTCTCGGTAAGTGCACTAACTGACGCTTGACAAGATCCGAGGACTAACGAATTGAACCATTGAATGAGCGTTGGGCAATGTCATAGAACGTTGCGCGGTTGGGGGCTCGGGAACATTTAGCTTCTGACAACCAGCTCCGCGAGGAGATTCTACACCAATGAGAGGCCAAAGTGTTTTGCCAAGAGTACAGTAATTAATCATCCCGTCCAGGATACGAGTATGTACATGGCTGACTTAATCGGCTCCATCAGCTGCAAAGGAATCCTATGTACAAACTCGACGAGGCTCAAGCACATAAGCAGGCGTAGTTGAGCTGAATGGTCACTAGCCTTGTTTTGACACGAGGCAAAGCTGGCATCCATGGCCATCAATATTAGCAATGCTACTTCATTTTTGTATGCGGTACAAAGGACCAAAGTATTGAAAGCAACAGACATCAATATACAGCTTCCTCTCTGGTACTAGTTTGCAGCTAAATTACACGCTTGAAATGGGGCAAGATCCAAGGTCTCGCTTCTTCGGCACGGCTTCGACAGAAATGTCAAAGTCAAATATGTCCATGGGAATCCCTAACGTTGTGCAGACGTTCGGTACATCTACAATGCCCGCAATTGAGCCTTTGATCGGGGCGCACGATAACAGAAGATAGATTTGCTCTCCAGAATATCCTGTCACACAAAGTGGAGTGGTTAGCTGCAGAATCTCTTTGGGGGAAATAGAGAACTCGAGGAAATCTATTCAATGACGTACCAAATTGCTTGAGATACTCGATTGCACGGAGACAAGCCTGTCGATAAGCTACGGTTGCATCCAGAAAGTGCTGCTTGCCATTCTCGTCGACGGAGAAGCCTTCAAACGTCAGGTATCGGCCAGGGCCGAAATTAGGGGCTACATCGCCGGGCCGGAAAACGGGGCTCTTGATGGCTCGCGATTGGACGCCGTTCTTGATGAGGTCGAACTTGATGGTGATGGTTCCTGCGATTTCAATTGCACCGCAAAAGCTAATCTCTCCATCGCCTTGGCTGAAATGGAGATCGCCGACTGAGAACTTTGCGCCTGGGACGTGTACTGGAAGGTATGTCGTCGATCCTCTCGAGATGTTGTTGATGTCCACTTGTAAGATTTGTTAGAACCCGCCACACATATTGTCTGTTTACTGGTGACATACCGTTTCCTCCGTGCTCTGGCCGCCCAGGAATCGTCCTGGCTCCTTCACGAGCAATCTTGGCTTTGAGATCTCCAGTAGCTTGGCCGGCATGCGCATTCACTGCAAGCGGTGGCTGAGCAACTACTTTGTTGGGATGGCTATGGACGCATGCTGAGATGAGATCAGCTTCGCGGCGGTTCCATTCGGCCAAAACCTCGTGTGACGGGGCACAACCAAGAATCCCGGGGTGAATCAGGCCTGCGAACCGTACTCCGGGAATGTGTCTGCTGGTGCAGTATATGCCATCAAAGTCCCAGATCGCCTTGGCAGCGTTTGGGTAGTGCTCGTCAAGAAAACCGCCGCCATTTTTGCGGTCAAATATGCCTGTGAATCCCCATGGAGAGTCCTCAAATGGCTGGACATCGGTAATGTTTACAACCAAGAGGTCGCCTGGCTCGGCGCCTTTGATCTCGAATGGGCCAGTCAAGTAATGAATCTTGGTCAGATCCACGGTGCGTACATCCTCAGCACTGTCGTTATTCCCGATCTGGCCCCCGGTCCAGTCGACACACTCGATTTTGACAGTTTCTCCAGGCTCGATGCTGCCAATTGTAGGAACTACAAGGCAATTGATTAGCCCTAAATTCCTGCCAGCAGACAGGCAGCCAATACTTACCATCAGGGTGCCATCGATTATGCAATCCTGGTTGCTCTGCAGCCAGAATGTCAAGGGAGACGGTTTGTGCGGTTCGAATCTTGCCAGGCATGGTGCTTTCAGCTGTTTGCAACTCTTAAGAAATACCGAATAGTCCCAGTATTGGATGCGACCTATAGCAGATATATGTGCAGAGCTCTGCTATATCCTGCAATGCAACACACTTCAGCTGTAGGCAAGAACCGGCCGTTTATAGCCGGGTGGCTGAATGGGTGCGTGTGCATGCATGACGATCATCGAGATTCCGAGGAAGTATGTGTCGTCTCTACGAAGCATCACGGAATAGATTCCACATACCCATCCCCTGTCGTGATAAGTGATCACCCCGCATCTTAGGCATTGACATATCGGTCTCTCTTGATAATAGATAGCGAATATCCTGCTTCCTCTCGGATGTCCATCGGGATGTTGGTCGTATTGCATGCGCTGATGCAGTTCATTGGCCCTTATCGGGTACCAAGGGACGAGATGGAGGGTGCCATGATAGCCTTTTTCGGATCTCCGGTGCTCGTACAGAAATTTGGTGCTGTTTCCTATGCCAATCACAAAAGCTTCTCCGCATCTTAAATCGCGGGGAAGGATAAAGTCATGGTGGTGAGGTGGCTGTTGGCTGTTGTTCGCGAGAGTATTCAACAGCCATATCGACACTGTAGAGAGGGGTTATCACTGGCGGTCATTGAGTTCAGGAGATGAGATAAGGACAGTATTTCTACAGTGCGTCGTCAGGAGCTGCCAGATTGGGAGACCATGCTATCGCGGTTTATTTGAAGCCGCCGTGGCCGCATCTTGCCGCATCCAAGGGACTGATCTGATAGCAGATAAGAATAGAATGACACGAGCAAAGTACGATATGAAATCCTTTGATATCTCGAAGTCAGCAACAAAAGCTATCTGCTAATAAATCGGCCTCTGAAAAGAGCAGTGAATGGGAAGAGTCGTCTGAAACGATCACGTTCAAGGACCTCCACGGAGGTACGCGCACGCTACAGTAAGCTACTACAGTTACGAGCATGGCGCCGGAGATTTGGTTTGAGCCGCCCCTGGCCTGAGACGAGACAAGACCTTCAGGTATTGCTTGACATGCTGATCACGGTAGCTTTGATGAAGAAAAATCCCAAATAGATGCATCGGTTGCACCTTGTAACAGCTCATAACTCTACAGGCTGGCAACTCTCTTATCAGAGCATTCTTTGGCATTACCATCGCGTGTCCAGTATTCTCAATATCTCATGTTACGACGATACAGTGGCCATCCCAAGCCAATTGTCGCCTATTACGAGTATACAGGGGATCTCCGTCTGGTTTAGCGGGCGCTTAGTTGGGGAACCTGGACGCGTCCGACTGGCCCTCAACCCCCGATCCCCACCAAGCCGAGGCGGGAGCCACAACTCCCAAACACCCAGTGTAACATTACCTAAATTAGCGAAACAATGCGACCACTCAAGCTGGGAAATTCAATGGAAACCCCATGAATTCTTGCATGGCTCAGCGAGCAGGGCCCAGCGGTATGGGCATGGGCTCTTATTTGTACTTTTCAGAGAAAGCAACCCCTTGGAAACCCCCTTGATGCCTCACTAACGATGCCTGGAAACTCACCTGCAACGACCAGGGCGAGTTGACGTCGTCTTGGCATAGTGGCTGGCTTTGTCAATGCTGTCGCGGCACTTGCGATAATGGCCTGACTTGTTGCTGGGGATAGCTGGATCTGTATCGAAGGGGATCTGAGAAGCGGTTAGCGAGACTGTTCGTTTCACGCCGTGACCGACCGTGCTTCTCGGGGTGTCTTTTCTCTTCATCTCTTTAATATCCTTCCCTCACTTTTTGTTTCCTTGTTTCTTGAACGATTGTAGGCGACGGCGTAATAAACGAGTGTTGAAGGACTTCTATTCTATACCACCGCTGGACGGGACCATCTTTAATAATAATCTTTTCTCTATTTCTCTCGCTCTCGCATCTTTCTACTCGACAATTGCTCCGGAAGCGTCCACTCAAAAAGACACCGAAAACTCCATTCAAAATGCTGGCCAAATTCAATCTCGCGGCATCTCTCCTCGCCGCCACCGCCCTCGCCCAAGTCCCCCACGCAGCATCCGTCCTCCGAACCGACGATGTTCTCTCCACGCCGTACGCCTCGCTCCTCGGCTTCGGCGACGACACCATGGCCGTAGCCCGCGGCCTGGACGAGAGAGCCACGGGAAACTCGAGCATTCCGTCTGACGTGAAGCTGCTGCCCGACGGATCGCTGGACTTTACTGCTTGGAATAACCTCACGAACGCGGCTTGTCAGGCGCGCCTCGCTTCGCTTACACGGACTTCGAATCCTTCGGGAGACTGCATCTGCTACAACTTGCCCATGCTGGATGTTACTACTGGCATGTTCGAGGCGGATCTCCGGCTGTATCGCGTTTCTGATCCGAGAGATGACTTTGTTGGCGTGCCGCCCAGTGAGATTCAGGTTGGCGTGGTATACAAGGGCGCCAGCGTGACTCCTATGAAGCCAGTCACTTCAGGGTCGAGCTCCAGCCCGCCTGTCAACATCACCAAGAGAGACAGCAGCTCCTCCAACATCCCGACTCTGCTGCAGTCGTACATGCTGGTCGGCCAAATCGACAAGGACCAGATGAAGAATAACTTGTCAATGTAGGTTTTGTCCCATGTACAACAATTCCTTTACGCCATGTATCTAACCAGAGAACCCAGTGCCGACCTCGAAGCTCTCGTGATGCCCACCCTCACCCTCTCCGCAGTAACCTCCACCGGCGCCCGCATCAGCTCTAACGTCTCCCTTAACGAAGCCGTCTTCCTCGTCGGCGTCTTCTCCAAAGACGTCATCCTCTCCGACTTTGCTGCGGCCCAACAGGCTGTCTCGCTGCAGCAAGCCGGCCTCAAAAACGGCACCGTCGCCTTTGTCCTTCCAGGAGTGAATCTCATGATCTTCCCTACCGGCCTCGTCATCACTGGAACCTGGTTGCTTATTGGACTGGCCGTGTACGGATTCGGCACGTATGAGAGGATTCAGCATGTTACAGCTTATAAGCGAAGAGCTATGCATGCTACGAGGGATAACGCCGCCTATCGCACTTTTTAGAAAGATGGAGGAATTGTTGGATGTAAGAAAGAGCGGGGGAGTGCTGGATAAGCTGGGCTTTGAACAAAAGATTGGTTATTATGGGCGAGATGGTTTATGATTCCCCAAGCGTACTTGCTGCCCCTTTTTATTATTTCACATGTGTACACATACACTATAGCAAAACATTTCTTTGATACTCACAATGTTAAACAACCGAATCAAACGAGTAAAGGCGCAACTCAAAATTTGACATATATATGTAAACTATACGTGATATCTATGATAGTCATGAAATTCTAACTAATGTTACTTAAGATACGAAAAAGCATCTTCAAAGTCAATCTTGTAGGGGTATATCCGGCAGCAGCTATTCATTCGCCATGTAACCAAAAACATAAAGAGATAAAGGAGAGAAGAAGAAAAGGCTATGAACCCGTCAACGTCATAAGACGTGCATCTTGCGCACATCTATCATAATCTCTCTACTCCATAAAAACTGCAAATCTATAACAAGCAGATAAAGTCGTGTCAAAAAAAGGGCAAGGGGGGGGTAAGAGGGAAAAAGAAGACAAATGAAAGATCATATCCCAATAGTCTCACGACATGTAACGCGCCTTAAACACCGGCTCCAATCCTATCAGTCCCATATATCCTCAGAAATACCTAATCCATCAAAAGGTCATCTCATATTCTGCCATGAGGGCAGCAAGGTAAACCGCCTCATTTCGTTGGCGTGGCCTTGCGGAATCGGCCTTTGGCCCATAAAAGACCTTCGGTAAATACCACATATGCGCCAGTAATGACCCAGAAGCTTAGAATGACTCCTAAGCCACCCACCAGCCGAGCATCGACAATGCTACGGGTGACTGTTTCTCGGACAGCATTATTCATCATGAGCCAGCCATAAACAGGCACCAGCTGTTGAGCTGTAGTTGTCACCGCGGGGGTTGGCTGAGGCGCCTTTCCTTTCTCCAGCTCACGCTGAGCAATGGTATCTGCCATGCGCCAGGCAACCTTGTTGTTGATCTTTTCCCATGTGCATTCACATGCAGCGGCGCGAGCGTCCTTGGCCATGGTGAATCGTAGCTGGTGCTCTTCAGCAAGCTTGACAGCCTTAGCAACGAAGCCGTCCAAGTCGTCGGGCGGGACTAGGTAGCCCGTCTGCTCGTCCGCGATGATGTCTGATGGGCCACCTTCATCACGAGCCACTACAGGGACGCCGCTGGCCATGGACTCCAGGACAACAAGACCAAAGGTTTCTGTGACGGAGCAGTGCAAGAAAACATCGCCACTGGCATAGTAAGTAGCGAGATCCTCTCCAACTTTGAAGCCGGCGAAAGTGACGGTGCCCTTTTCTCTGAGAGGGTCGAACAGCTCTTGGACTTCCTTTTCGACGTCGGGGTTTCTGTTTCCTCCCACAATGACCATTTTGAACGGCAGCTCCCTAGCATCCAGTTCCTTGGCAACCTTGGCAAGGAAATCGAAGCCCTTTTCACCAGCAATTCGAGAAACGGTGACGAAGATGATTTCTCCATTCGGCGCAATCTCCTTTCGCAGGGCCTCGCTCCTACGGCTCGGGTTGAACATGGTGGTGTTGACTCCTCTGGTCAAGACCTCAAGTTTGCTGGCTTGAACATTCTGGCCTTCCAAATAACGTCTGACAAATCTGGAGGGGTAAAAGATGGTCTTGATGGACGAGTGCCTGAAAAGGTAGCTTTGCACGGCGTCAAAGGCAAAGACTGCCGCGTGACTGAGGGGCGCCGGGAAGAGGATGGAACAGTAGCCAGCCAAATCCGTCTGGAAGTTGCAAATGATGGGAATTTGCTTCTCCTTGGGCTGCTGCCTCAGCTGCAGCATGACTTGAAATCCCAGACTGGCTGGGGATGCGAGGTAGATGAGATCGGGCGGCGCATCATTGCCAAAGGTGCGAGAGTAGAGCGTTGAATTGCGAACAGGATATACGATAGAGAGCTCAGGGTTAAAGGGCAAGGGATAACCAGTGACACGGACTTCAGGCTGCTTGTCCGCAGGAGAGAGGCTAGGAGACGGAGGTGGTGAAAAGGTGTTGTGGTTGGTGTGGTTGTGAGGAGCGACAACAGCGACCTGGACACCGTGATCGCGCAAGTGGTTGACCAGCATGAGAGTTGTCCGGCTCACACCGTTGACCGGGCCAAATGATTCTGTGCACAGCAGAATTCGCTTGCCCTTGAGGGCGGCCGGGAACTCGGACAGATCATGCTCGGGATAGTGCCCCGATCCAGTCAGCGATGTTGACGCCATGGCGGCCAAAGAGAGAGGCGTGCTGGCTCTGCGTTGAGGGACAGGCTATAAGATGAGGTGAAGAGATGCTATGAGGGATAATGCACAGTCACAGAGCGAGTGTGCTTGCTTTTTGTCTTTTCAGACGGTTCAACAAGATGCCCAACGCTGTCCGAATAAGGCAGTCCCACGTGGATCAGGTTTATATGTTGCGCATGACGGGAGTGGCTTTAAGACAAGGAAAGCTGCAATAGGAATACATGAAAGTGGGCACGAGGAACGTGCTGTGAACGCAGTTCGTCGAGAAAGAGTGACTAAATAACGTGGGGAGAAAGAGGCATATTCTCGTGTAATACTTGCCCAGATCTGTACATGGTATAGCAGACCATCATGTGGCGAGGTAAGCGCCGGATGGATCAAAGTCAGGGCCTCAGGGCCTTATACCTTGGCAGCCTTTTGTCAGTTTTTTTGTCTTATACAAGACAATACTTTCAGCTCTGTACATAGACAGGCTGAGCATCAACAAAGTGGCAATGTTAGTGCTGAATGCTGGTGGTTGCCCATGGCGAATCGAGATCAAGATTCTTATCAGCTGAAATGGGCTGTGCTGCCCTCTTTGCCCTTCCACCATCTTACCCAAAGACAGATGCACTTACAGCCACATCTTGATCACTTGCACAACACCTTTTTCCTCCAAGGCTGACCCTGCATCCATTTTTCACTGAACCTTGCCCATTCTGTCCTGCGGTCCGGGTCAAGCGAAGACAAGCTTCGAGCGGCATAATTGCGAGATCTACGGAACCCAGATGGACGAATCAGCAGCCGTAGCGCAACCACATTCCTAGCGCTGACCAATAGCAGCACGGCGCCCGTCTTGTATCTCGACTCTGCGAAGGCTGCGAATCGGGGCCTTGGGGAGGACCCTCGTGCTTTATCTGGTTGGACGTGAGCGACTTTAAAGCAGTGGAAGAGCAAGAGCAGAGATTATCGCGGGATTTTTGTTGAGAGCAAAAAGTTATCCAAGCCGGGGTCACGTGTGATGTACTTGCCAAGTGACTGGCGTCTTGTGACAGAGAGGCTAGCCATGGAGTGCAGCATGCACGATTCGCGTGCCGGTGGTGGGCTAGGGTCCGATTCATTCTCGTTTTGTTGTTCTTTGGGTGTTAGTTGGCGGAGAAAATAACAATTGGTGGAGTGTGTAGTTGATCAAGGACGGCTTTAATATCGGCGGCGAGGGTCTCACCAGTGGCCCAGTATGGGGTAATCCCTCACTTCACTCATGTCTCTTATGGGGTGCATCGTGCTAAGCTTCTAGTCAACTTACAGATTACTGGTATTAGCGGCACGTTGTCTCTGGTAAATACATGAATGGGTTATTGGTATTTCGGATTGTGGCCCAACTTCTGTACTAAACATCAAGGTGCTAATATGCTGCTTTACATGATAGTCGGACATAAAGAGGCGGGGTTCCCTCTTCATTTCGAACAACGTTCAAGATTCTGAACAATAGGTAGGTATTTAACAAAGTGCCATATTATGATATTTATTACTCCGTAATACATGATTTAAATTATAACCAAGCTGCCTCCAAGTCACCGCCTTGGAACTCCATGATTGATTCCCAATCTAGCAATTCGGCAAGTGAGAGAATAAAATCCGGCGAGGATCTGTTGATCCGCACATTTGGAGGCTGCTGCTGTGCCTCCATGTCTGGTAATATTGATGCGTTTCCTGAGCGTAGCCTTCCATCTTGATAATAATGATTCAACTCTTCTGTAGAAGACTGGTGTTTAAAGATTGTATGGAGAGTTTCTAGCAGACTCTCGAGCTCTTCTTTACGGTACTGAGCGATAACATAACCTCGCATAATCATACAGTCCAGAACATCTAATGCAGCGTCGATTGAAAGACTGCAATTGTGAGACGCAGCTGGTATTGCTTGTATAAGAGCGAGCGAGATTGCGGCAGAAATAGTGCAATCTAGATCGAAGGGCAGAAATGCCTCTACATAGATGTTAGTATCAACTTTTAGAAGGCTATAAGGATATTCGGAAGAAGGTTACCCAGAAGATTTTGCCTTTGGAGGGCCACCAAAACATCAAGGGAGACTAATGCTGAATTATAGCAGGTGTCCAGCAGGGCTTTGACCGGTTCCGCCAGAGTTCTTACTTCTCCCCTTCTAGGGTAGAGTCCAGATTTTTCCAAGGTGCTGTGTATAAGTGATAGAAACAGTGGCCTCGTAGTGAGAATAATACACTGGAAATGTAAGCCTGAATGCCCTATAACTCAACATCATTGGCTGTCTATCCAAAAACCACTCACCTGGTGATAGTATAGCATGAGTGTGGCAGATGCTCGAGAAATTGGAGCGGCAGCCATTCTGGTAAAGTCACAATCTTGTCTAAATTCTTTTCCTACCGCCGCCGTTTTTCTGAGAGCTTTCTGGGCATCTTTGACGTATGTGCTTTTGAGCCGACCTGTGACGGTATATACTGCTGGTTGAGGTGTTTAGATTCAGGACATGAATAAAAAAGAGAGCACATAGTTAACTTACTACGAAGTACATCCGCTAACAGTCGGGTGAGGCGAACGTGAAGCCCAAACATTTGACAATCCCCTTGATCTTGGTCGGGCTCAGGAAGTAAAACGGTTATTTCGTTGTCTTGAATGCAGTTGGGCGCACCCATCAGGGAGGAAAATCTCTTGTCCAAAATATAAAGCGTCCACCACGCACGCCGATGCCTGTGTAATTCCTTTACAGTGAGCGAAGCGCCGACCAATTCGCGGTGAAATCCTTGAGACAGGGCAATTCGAAGAGCTTGACCAATCTGCCATGGTCAGTAGACAGACCCAAAAGTACAGCAACAATACATCACTTACATAATTATATGCTGCGTTTCGATGATCGATTGACTGTAGGTATAGCGAGAGGCAGCAGAGAATCTCGACAGATAGAATACTGTCAGTATAATATCCGTGTACATCCGGAAGGAGTTCTATGGCTCTTAGCACGTAATCGCACCCTGTTGGTCTTTTATCTGAAGACCCTGGCATAATCAGAGCTTTGCCGAGCGCCATTATTAGCAGATACTGTATGAACCACAGCCTGCAGGGCCGAGGAGGTTCCACCCATGGCCCCGTGGCATAAAAGTCGTTTAATCGCTCCCGAAAAATGTCCTCATCATATAAATGATACATCGGCCCGAGATAGAATTTGATAGTGTCGGTAAGGTACAACGAATAAGTGAGAGACGGGAGTCGATCTATAGTTAGTGGTGCACTAGGTGTCGTTTGAGAGGTTGATGGCCAATCTAGGACAAAGGCACCTCCATCCGAAGTCGCAGGCAGTTGCGGTGATGGTTGGTCTTTGATACAATGTTGTAAAATTGACATGGCTTGTTGAATGTATGCCCAGGTCGATGAAGGCCCAAGAAACCCTAAGGAGATGTCAGACTACGCATACCTCACTGACTTAAAATGTCTATCAACTCACGTCTCCTCCCTTCAGTGTCTTCTATTACCTTGGAAGGGGTTGTGGCCAACGGATTGCAGATTTCAGCTGCATCATCGATTCCGGTAGTCTCAGCGTCTGAGGTGGCACCCCCAGCGTCAGTCTCGTCCTCGCCTGGTGAATAGTCAAAACACTTGAATTCCACTGTTTAGATTACGTTTGTATACTAACCCTGTATTTCATCGTCTCCGCGTGAATAACTACTGCGAACGCGCTGACGTTTACTTGTGTGGCTAGGACCAGTATGGGGAAGATGGCTTGAAGAACGTTTGAGTTCATTGAGGAACCTACGCAAGGTTTATTATATATTATAGAAAACTGAATGAGCATTATGCTCGTAGAATTCGAATATTAATAAGAAGTTACTTGCCTTTCTGACACAACTACTTTCTTGTCTTCCGGATCAAAAGCACATTCGACAGAACGACTTGAGCAGTTTTGACACGGGAGAGAGCCGGAGCACTTGACTTTCCGTTCGCGACAACGTATACATCTGCATAATATCCCAATCAGCCGCCTTGCATTTAATAGTCTCCTGTTTGATGCGAGCCTGCTAACGCTGTAATGGATCTTTTGCCTCGGGTCAGCGTGACCGGGGGTTGATCACCCGAATCATCATCACGATGTGCTCTGTGTGGACTCATGACTTTGACCTGTTGGATAATGAACCGTCAAGAATATTACTCCTCGCGTCATACGAACACGCGGGGGAGGACGGGGGAGGAGTTTTCCAAGATGTAGTGCAGTGTGCGAAAGCTGTGCCGCCATTCGGATAGCCGGCCCGAGGGTCCGATCTAGTACTCGGATGCCGAAGCCGAAGGCCCTCCCCATACTGTGTATATCCCGTCGAGCTTATGTATAGGAGCAGCACAAAACTTTTGAATTTAGATTAATCTGACATCGAATCCAGCAAATGCACAACAAAATTGAACCAATCATTCTTGAATCTCAATATGGCAGCGGTGATGGCAAATGCGTTCTTGAAGCAAACTGCTGCTGGCCGGCTATGCAAGGTATGTACGAGCCGTGGCGCCATACTCTGGCATATTCCAAACATTTAGTTATTAAAGATGATTCAAGGCATTTGGTATTCGGCTGGTGACCAATCCGCAAATCGTCCAGCTTGCGCGAAATGCTGGTTTTGACTGCATCTTCATCGACCTAGAGCACTCTACCCTCTCTATTGATGATTCGAGCAGGCTCTGCATCGCTGGGCTGAACAGCGGCATTACCCCATTCGTGAGAGTGCCCCATCAGTGCGGCAACGGCTTTGTACAGCGTGTACAAGACGGAGGAGCAATGGGCATAATCTTTCCTCATATCCATGATAAAGGTAGTATTTTTCAACTGGGCAGGCATTCTATTAAAGAACCCGACGTTTCGACGTTCCACATAGAAGGATGTTGTCAAAATTCTTTTGTATCATCAACTTACTTTTCTAATAGGAGATGCTCAAGCCGCAGTTTCAATAACCAAATATCCTCCCCAGGGTAAAAGGTCCATGACGGGGCAGCTGCCACTATTTTCCCTACAGCCGACACCGATCCCCGTTGTCGTTAAAGAAACCAATTCGGCAGGATCCACTGTAATTCTCATGATTGAGACTGTTGAGAGCATCAAAAACATTGATGAAATCGCGGGAACCGAAGGGGTCGATTTGCTGCTGATAGGAGCTAATGACCTGTCGATTGAATTGGGAGTTCCAGGTCAATTTGATAGCCAAGTTTTCAGAGGGGCGTTGGAAACAGTGAGCGGCGCGTGCAAAAGACACAAAAAAGTCATGGGTTTGGCTGGTATTTACGACAACTCTGTGTTTCAGCAGTGGGCAGTAGATGTGCTGGGAGTGCGATTCATTCTCGGGCAACAAGACTCGGGAATTCTTGCTAGGCATGCCAAGGGGTGTTTGGAAACTCTGCAAGCTCTAGACCCAAAATAAGCATTTGTATCTACTTAAGCTATAATAGGTAGCAATAATATTAAGTGTATTAAATAACTGAATTTGTGAAAAGTTCTGTACTGCTGATAGAGTACAAAGATTCTGCTTTAGTCCTCTTATTGGGATGATGCGGTGGCTAGCTCCATGTCATGTTCTTACTATCGCCAACCTACTATACTAGGGCCAAAGATTGCTAGTCTTATCATAATCGGATAGTTTGGGCTCGGGACGGCATCCCGAGCTGGATACCAATAGATAAACCACGAATTGAACGAGAGACCTCGCGCAATACAAGAACGCTTTCTATCCCCTTTGGAGATTCCATGCCCAATTGTTCAAAAATATTCTAGACATCATGGATCTCGAAAGAAATATGACTGATAAACAATCCATTGAACTCACCCATGTGCAGAGCACCCATGGGGGAGAGGTCAGAGAAGTCGAGTCTGAAGCAGGCGGAGGGTTGAAGAAAAATCTAGAAAGCCGCCACATAACTATGATAGCTCTGGGCGGTGCTCTTGGAACAGGACTTCTAATTGGAACGTGAGTGCCAGCTGTGATCTGATTCATCACTTCAGAAATCACATCATATTTGACTAATGAGATACAGTGGATCTGCACTTGTCGAAGCTGGTCCAGCAGGCGTGCTCATCGACTACTCTATCGTCGGATGTGTGGTATTCCTAGTCATGTCTGCTTTGGGAGAGATGGTATCATACATGCCACTACCTCGTGAGCACTCCCAAGTTTCGATCGTTACAGATATAATATTCTGACGTGAAGCAGACGGTTTTGGAGGATTTGCTACCCGTTTTGTTGACCCTGCATTGGGGTTTGCGACGGGATATGTGTATTTCTTCAAATATCTGCTTGCTGCTCCCAATCAGCTTTCGGCGTTTGCTCTTATTTTCCAGGTACAAGACTGCTTATCATTTGATACTAAGAAGACATTTACTGACGTTGACAGTTTTGGGTCGGAGATCGTGTCAGCCCAGCAGTCTTTATCACAGTCGGCCTAGTCTTAATCTTGGTGATCAACAGCGTCAATGTTCGTGTCTTTGGAGAATTCGAATTCTGGCTCTCCTCTTTGAAGATAATCATCCTTTGTGGAGTCATTCTCTTAATGCTTATACTGGCCCTAGGAGGCGGTCCGACGTAAGATATAAGCCATTCGTTCTATTTGCTTCATTCTAACAAGACATGCTCTAGACACGACCGCACTGGCTTCCGATATTGGCACGACCCTGGTGCCTTTGTCGAATACAAGTTACATGGAAGTGCCGGTAAATTTGTTGG
Organism: Trichoderma endophyticum; assembly: GCA_035079535.1. NCBI lineage: Eukaryota > Fungi > Ascomycota > Sordariomycetes > Hypocreales > Hypocreaceae > Trichoderma > Trichoderma endophyticum. The sequence continues at coordinate 845,743 of JAPMIQ010000012.1, forward strand.
TGTTTGGAGTGCTTTGGTGCAGGCGTAAGTTGTTGTCGAGTTTGGCGCTCTTTGCACAATTACTGACTTGACTCTCCAGAGTGTACGCGTTCACGGGCACTGAGCTGGTCGGAATGACTGTTGGAGAGGCGAAGCATCCCAGGCTAGCAATGCCACGGGCAGTCAAGATGACTTTCTTTCGGATCGTCTTCTTTTACGTGCTTTCGGTCTTCTTCTTGGGCATGGTAGTCCCATCCAACAGCACGGAGCTCGTATTTGCTACCAAGTCCTCTGCGAGCGCTGCGGCCTCGCCGTTCGTTGTGGCAATTCGGCTGGCAAAGATTCATGGTCTTGATCATGTTATAAACGGCTGCCTGATTGTGTTTGTATTTTCTGCTTCTACTTCAGGTACGATATAAGCACATGCCAGCCTTCCGTTGTACTTTACTAAGGCATTGTGCAACAGATCTCTACATTGCCACTAGAACCTTGCACGCCATTGCAGTTGATAACAAAGCTCCCCAAATCTTTAAACGAACGTCAAATCAAGGTGTACCATTCTATGCACTTGGCTTTTGTGCCTTATTCTGCACTTTGGGGTATTTGAGCGTTGGTGATGGGTCGAAAGTTGTGTTTGGCTATCTCACCAACGTGGTGACAGTCTTTGGTGAGTTGGCCCTAGACCAACGATTATTTCTCCTACTGACACTTTGATTCCATAGCGCTGTTGACATGGATTTCAATCCTAGTTACACACATATACTTCCGAAGAGCTTGTAAAGTCCAACAAATACCGCGCGACAGGATACCCTACATGGCGCCGTTGGGCATATATGGATCTTTCGCAGCTCTGTGCTTTTTGGTAATTCTCACATTGACCAAGGGCTTCCAAGTGTTTATTGGGGGATTCGACTATAAAAGCTTCATCGTGCAGTATATTGGCATCCCAGTATACTTGATTTGCATATTTGGCTACAAATTGGTGTACAAGACAAAACGAGTCAGAAGCTCTCTGGCAGACTTGGTCACTGGAGTACCAACGGAGACTCTTGCCGAGGAGAGAAGCCGAGTTGAAGCGGAGAAAGCACAGTCACGTATGGGAGAGAAGGGATCAAAGTTTTCAATCTTGTACTCCAAGGTGCTATCATGGCTCTTCTAGGGTATTTACTGTGAGATATAGTAAGAGATGTTCGAGACCACGTAGGTAGTTTGTAGTCGCCAACATTCATTACAACTGTCAATCTAAGGCCAAACACAATTTGATACTAGTTTACTGATTAATACATTGACTTATTGGTCACAAGCGATACTATTTTTCGATGGGTCAAGTCGGATAAACCATCATTCATAAGGTATACACGGAGGTAGACAAGACAGACTCAATTTTACTTCTCAAGTTTATATAATAATCAGCAAAGGAAGTAGAATGGCGAGTTTTAATCTCTTTGCTAAAGTCATATTTTGGCCAGCCTCTCTATGATAGTGGTACCTCACCCCAGAATTTGTCCCGGTAACATAGCTTCTTCTACATTCTTTCATCCTGCTGGCTGCTTATGCATCCGGGAGGCGACCAACATAATCAATTGCCCTCGCAACTCTTTCTATATTCGACTTGTTTAGGCCGGAAATATTGATACGGCCATTGGGAGGAAGGTAAATATGAAACTGCTGGATTAGGACAGAACACTGTCGCGGCGATAGCTTGAGGAACCTATTGGCTGTTAGTATGTATGACCGAATTTCTACTACTAGGCAACCCACGAGAACAAACCACATTCTTCGATAATGTGCCCCCAATGCCCAGGCGTCTTTCAATGCCAAATTAGCGGATATGCATAGTTGATCTGACGACTGTCATCTGCTGCTTACCTTGAGAACTTTACTCAGTAAATTATACAACTGTTGCCGCAATTCGTACAGCCGATGTCTCATAGCAGACAACTCCGTAGCCCTTGAAAAGACTTTAGCTTTTACACACATAAAAATCAGGTCGCCGCGAAGAGAGTAGTTGCTCACCACATCTGTTTTAAATAGGCCGAGCCTTGGATAATGTTTACCAGACGGGAGCCGTAGGCTGGAGAAGAAGAAAACTCCCACCGAATTAAGCACCGCAGGCGATCATGCGCCGCGCTTGCTGCCTCTGCAGTCCCGCATAAGATGTGAAGAGCACCACATCGCTCACTGTACAAGCCAAAGTTTTTCGAAAAGGACTGGCAAACAATCATGCTAAAGCCCAACTTGGCAAACAGTCGTACAGCGAATGAGTCCTCTTCGAGTCCTCTTCCAAGTCCCTGATAGGCCGAGTCGAAAAGCGGAATGTGGTCACCAGCCTGAAGCGCCGTTGCTAACTCATGCCACTGCTCCTGCGATGGGTCTGCGCCAGTGGGATTGTGACAACAACTTTGAAAGATGAATACACTTTGGCGAGGAGCCGACGTGATAGCTGCAAGGATAGATGGGAAGTCAAGGGTGCGCTCAATTTCATCGTAATGCGAATACTCGACTGTTGACAATCCTACCAAGTCGAGCATCGGTTTGTAATTGCCCCAGGATGGCGTGCCAACGAATACCTTTGGCTGCGGCACGATGCACTTGGCCAAAAGAAGGACGGCAAGATGATTTGCCCCAGTGCCAGAGATGGTTTGTACTGAAGCAACCTGGGCATTGTTGTCAGGTCATCAATCCAGTAGGAATACAAAATTGAACTGACGTGATTAGTCGCAAGACGCGAGCAGTCTTGGCCGAGAATGAGCCTAGCTGCATGATGCAGGAATTCTGGGTTTCCAGTAGTAACTTCATACTATTTGCATCATTATTAGAGCTGGAGATGTGGTAGAAGATGGAGTTATCCTACATCATGTCCCAGACTCTGCTTTGAGAGCTCAACTTTGGCCTAATGAATCCCATTAGAATCCAAACTTTGTGCTGTTATAGTGATGGGCTTGCCTGCTTGATACAATCCATTTCTTGATAAATGCCTGCCTCGTTTCGATAAATACCAACACCGAGATCAGCTTTTTGATCACAGGTATCGCCGTCGGCCCATTTCTTCAGTGTATGCATCGGGTCCGGAGGACCAGCCTCGATGTCGTCTAGCATAGTATTGAGCTGTGAGCCCATCGCAACACAGAATTAAGAGATGAAGAAAAGATATAGAACAAATAAACGAAAAAGACTTGTATTCAGAAGAAGATTTGCATGAACTAAGCTGTTACATTTGTGTTCACTATAAACTAAATGATTCCTTTGACTCTCCTTGTATGTGCGTTTCGGGATACGGGGCCGAGGCGGATCAGATTTCAACGCTAGTCAGGGCGACTCGGAACTCTAGTCCGAACCCAACTTGGACTATTGCATTATGTACCCTGTCCTTACAAATCATTCATTGTGCTTGACATCAGTACCGCTAAAAATGTTTTATTGACAGCTAGAGAATGCACCATTGGACTCGCTTGACCAACGCCAAATACTACAACTGGAACTTAGCCTGTCTAATCGCTATAAGATTCACGGAGCGAGAACACGCAACTATTTGACCTGGCTGCCCTCATCTTGACTAGCGGTTATTTTGTCACATAATAACTTGCCTTGATTCTTTTATCTAGTATGAGGAAGCGTTCCTATTTTATACCAGGAAACTGGCTGGTCCGGGATTCAATCCTAGCTATAATGAAACATCAAATATTCTGTGGTACTCTGTATCAAATCACTCTGACGTTAGTCGTATGAAGTACTATGTACACAAGTTTGACCTTTATTTTCTATCTATGTATTCAACTGGTAGAGAATTCCTCTTACTCCTTTGCTTAATACTTAATGCATCTATGTTTACATAGATGACATGGCTGTATCAGTAAGATCGCCTCGGACATGGAATAACTTCTTTCGAAGGACAGTCAGTTACGAGAGCCGAGCTACATATCACATGAATACACATCGAAATACAAAGATGAACAGAGCGATACTTAGCAGCAATGTTGTTTATTTATTTACACCATTCAGCTATGTACTTGTTTTATCAATGTACAAGAGTGCCTGACTTTCACCCATGTCATTTTCTCCCTCTTGATGGATGAGTTCACTGGTTGGCACAAAGAGCCGTAACAGCAGGCAGAACTTGGTCTATAAATCATATACATAAGCATTTGAACGTTTCCATCATTTTCCTCAACCAAAAGGAGAGGGGATCACATACTAATGGCAACATCAGCGCCACAAGCGGCAATGACACAGCTCGTAGAGCCGGCCTCGACAGTATTGAAGTTTGCGCAAGCGCATGCGACGTCAGTTCCAGACGAGCAACCAGCGGCTAAAACGGCGTTCTCAATGCAAGTCTGAGCACATGCGGGAATGTCACCGATGGTTTGACCGTAGACGACGGCGGCAAAGGTAGCAAGGACGAGAGTGAACTTCATCGTGAAGAGTCGGTACTGAGAGATTGTTTAAGAGGAAGGTCGTTGTAGTAGAATTGATAAAGAAGGTTGTTTCTTTGTTGAGGTCTGGGTTGGAACGAAACGATGAAAACGTACGGCCGGAACCCCTCGACTTTATAGTCCATTGATGAAGCAAAATGCCGAGGAAGCGAGCTCTCTGACCATAAGCATGTGCTCTTTCTTTGGCAGAAAGGATTCTCACTGGAACTGTATTGCCCCCTCACATGTTTTGAATTGCAACTCTCCCCGCATTCTTAATTAGCATTAGGTACACACATGCACCCCAGACGGACATGATGACTGAAGTGGTAAGATTCACGGAGGATCAATCTATTTTGATCCTTGGAGTGGTATTGTGCCTTCCAAAGTGGCGAGGCCTGCCTCCCGTGAGCAAGGTATTCACGTAGGTCGTTTGCCATCAAATCACACGACGAACCGTATACAGGCTAGATGGTCAATTTGCCCGTCGGCTCGTCGGGGGCTGGGTCCGATGCCCCCGGGAGGGAGGAATGGGAGCATTGAGACATGATGAGGACCAGACTTGCGCTGTTGATAAACAAATTCGATTATAAACGCAATTTATGGTCTTCTAGTGTTGTTGAATTGTCATGAGGTGCTGGATTGAGTCCATGGCAAATGAAAGACCATCCAGCCAAGACGATTCGAGGCTACGGGTTAATTGCTGTCAAAATCTGCGATGGATTGCGGAGAAGCGCCAAGTAAGCTACATTCGGCAGTTAAAGCAAGGGATGGAGATTCAGGCACGTGAAAATACCAAGAGATTATACATGAATATTACTACAACATGTAAACTCAAGCATCCCATTTGTCGACCCCGCTCCCGCGATAATTACGACCTTCCCGATCAATGTCAATAATGTATGCATCAGGGAGATGACATCACATCCAAGCATGAAGTCTGACCATGCTGCTACATGGACGAAACGTGGATGGCGAGGATGCGGGGTGATCGATGCTTTGAGAGCTGAAGTCGGGAAGAGTCCAGCTTCGTTTCTGTAAGTGAATTCGTCCAATTGGTTGGTATGTCTAAATAGCTTGATGCCTAAGCTACCTGTCACGATAATTTGGAGAGCGCGTGGCAAAAGTTTGCTTAGAAGCAAAAAGCTCCACGATGCGGACATTGATTGTCTGGGTTAAGCTGCTTCTTAAGCTGCTTCTTGTTTTAGGCATCGTAGTTGAGGCGAATAAATGTACCTAATGTTCAAAGTTTAGAAGGACGTGTGGCAACACGTGATACCCTGCAGCGAACCGAACTGCTCCCTACCTCTGTCTATTTGCTGTGATGACTTTGCCTTTCTTTCTTTCTTTCTTTTTTGATAGCCTCAATTGATCGCATGAGACTTCTAGTCATCACGAAATATGTTTATCGGCTGTACGAAGAAGAATTATACAAAACCCACGCATATATTTACATACCAGCGCCCTCTCCAACGAGACCGGCGATACCCAACGTTCGGAAGACGTGGCGAGACCTCGCAGACACCAAACCAGGTTAAGGCGTACGTTACCTTTGAACGGGACGACGACGACCGAATGGACGTGGATGAGGAACGGAAGTCAGACGGGGACGACGCACGTTCGGCCACGGCGGAAGTCCCCTTCGAACCGTCCGGTTCAAAAAACTGACAGGGCAACGGCCAACCGGGGGCACCGCGCCTAAGATCCCTACAACCCCCGGTGAGGTAATAGGTTGGCAGTCTTATAGCAGCTTCTAACCATGATCTCGTTACGACCGCAGCAGAAGATAACGCACAATATCATAGTAGCGACAAGCATTCTTGTGTGGCACTTGTCAAAACGCAGGTATTCATGGCCTCTCTACCCGACTCGTTAATATTGCTTCCTTTACATGGCATATTATACGAAGTATAGATGAACAGAGCGCTCCGACCGGCGACCGGAGTTTAAAGACCCTGCTTGTGGTCTGTTGGCTATAGTGCACGCACCAATAGACGTGTTTCTCGAGATCAAGCGAGAGGCGATGCTCGCTTTTTACCGTATCTGTCATTAATTCTTGACTGACTTGTATAGCCTTCACAGGACACTGTAAGTTCTTAGGGTGGACCCCTTTCTTGCTTCTCACTACACATATAAAACACCAGCATTCTGTAGCTTCGCAGAGAAGCACAATAAGACAGAGTGCCGTCCAAGCAGCATCTCATATCTCATACGGGACATTGGCGGCCAACGACGTAATCTTTGACCCCTGGCCAGCGCCAAGCAAGGTTGAAATCTCCTTGCGTGAGCGGCATGAAACTGGAAACCGCTCTCATGCAACTCCTTTTACGTGCGTACGGAGGATTAGTATGTACTCGCCTACTTCTGCCGTCAGCTCTGCCCTTGTCAACGCAAGATCATCCAGCTCAAGAATCGTCTCATCCCAGTCCGGAAAAATCTCGTGTCGCGTGAGCGCCGTAGCGGCAATGCTAGCGGTAATAAGGCGCGTTCTTCTTCCCGTAAACCTGCAGTCTTCAAGGCGCGCACGGTCGTTCCACTGGATGGCGTAACAGGATGGGGATTCAGCAGGGGCCGTCACGATGGTGTGGATAATATCGGACGGAGCGGGTATGTACTCCATATTGCTTGGGATTAGTCGTTCGGAGTGCAGTAGAAACCGAAGAAAGTGTCCGGATTTTTGTCCTTGCATGGGCATGTGGCTGATACAGTAGCAGTAGGAAACTGAGTATCATCACAAGTGAATTTCGTCTCCATGCTTGATCTCCATTGTCGGCCGGTAACCATAATATTTTTGGGTCATGTCCTGTTTTCTCAGTGAATGATTGATATGATGATTTGGATACTCAAGTCATGGCTTGCTAACTAGCCAGAGTTTCGACACCTGTTGAGAAGCTGTAGGCGGTTGGTCGACGACGACACTGTACTAGCCACATTACGCCACAAAACTCAGTCCGTTGTTCAGGTACCTGACCTATTTTAGTTCTTTTTGGAGTTCCATTGTGTTTCTGAAGCATTCGCCGCCGGCATGGTGCAAAACTTGGTCGCCCGTGGTCAATCATCAATTGTGGCATGTGTTCTCATCATGCCCCTTTGGCTCAGCTGGATGAGCATGCTGGTATCCGTCACACATCTCGTCACACCTCATTTTGCAGGCCTGTCATGTTAGCGTCCGTGAAATAACGACCCCTCCATGGGCCGAAAACGCGCAGCAACCCTGAAAGCGGCGACGCAGGAACCACGTGTGTATTTACAGTGCTTGGCCGGGATTCGTATTGGCTGGCGGGAAATCGTCTTTGAAGACCCCTCGGTCGCGAAGCCAAACGACACGGCACTGTGTAAGAGAGAGTGTAAAAAAAATGTCGAGAGAACCCGAAATAGCCGTTCCGAGACGGGTTTGTAATGTGCAAGCAGGATGATGCATCTGATAAGGCACTTAGGCACGGACAAGGAAATGATGGGATGGGGTTGTTTATCGAAGTTGCATGTTGCAGGTCTTGGCAGTAACTCACCGCTTTGTTGTATTTTTGGAGGCTCTGTGTGTCTGTTCCTGTCTGCTGCGTGTCGTGCGTGGCGCAAGGCACTGGGTTGGGTACGTACAAGTTCTTGCTTTTACTAGTGATCCGTACTGATTCCCAATGAATGCCGGGTACTCGTAAGTATCAATTTCTTCTCCTGATCAGACACGACGGCTTCAATCTATTGCTTGGCTGGATTTATTGCCCCTCCATCCACCCCCTAGCGCGTGCCTGAAAGATCAGGACACGGCGGGGCAGAATTTGCACCTGCTGGACGCTCTCGGCCAAGTACGGAGTACGCATCAGCGCCGTGTAATCTGCAGCGGACAAGAGTAGCAGCGACTACCGACGTTAGAGGCTGCGTAAGGCGCTATACGCTAGAGCCCACCACTAAGCAGCGGGAGGATTATAGGATAGGGGTCAATACTGGGCTACAACTTGGTGTAGTAGGTCTGGTGTCAACATTGAAGCCTCAACAGCATCAGCAGTGACAGTCACTTGATGCATCACCGACCTGGATAATCGCTCTCTGACTCAACCTTAACTCAACGTGCCAAAGTCAATTGCTTGCTGCCAAGCTAGCTGTACCAACATCATCCGTCACATCACCTGGAAAAACCGGCGCTAGACACCCCCAGGACCCTCCAAGGCTGCTTCCAGATAGCAGAATGGGCTGTTGACCAAAACAGGCCTAGACATGCGTGCATTTCCCGCGCTGCTGATTAAACGCAAATAGCCCTTTTCGCTCTCTTGCCAACTAACTCGACCTATCCCCAACTCCTTTCTTTTTGCCTGTGCCAGCTTTATATCTTCGTTTATATCTCGCAACCGGGCTCGATCCATATACCCTCATTCCAGGATCCCCATCCCCTCGTTGAAGCCACCACCTGCATTTGCTTGGATACATCGGTCACTCCTCTCTCTGGCCCGATCCACCTCGTAACCATGGCCTCACTTCTCGACTCGGTCAAGACCCTCAGCCTCAATGGCTCCGTAAAGGAGGTCAACGGCGACAAGATTGCCATTCGCAACATCTGCTGCGTTGGCGCTGGCTATGTCGGTATGTCACCCCTGCGTCTCGTTTATTTGTCTGTGTCTGTCGACCGACTCCGCTGTCGACTCTTAACCGGGACTCGAACCGAACTGACGGCTGGACAGGTGGCCCTACCGCCGCGGTCATTGCTTTCCAGAACCCTCACATCAAGGTCACCGTTGTCGACCGAGACGTGACCCGTATCCGCCGATGGAACTCGCGCCATCCCCCCATCTACGAGCCCGGCCTGCACGACATTGTCCGCATTGCCCGTGATGGCGGCCGCGAGACGGACATCTCTGGCCAGTCCTCCGAGGGAATCGCCTCCGAGAAGGGCGAGACCAAGGTTGCTCGCCGAGAGGGCAACCTCTTCTTCAGCACCGACGTCGCTGGCCACATTGCCGAGGCCGACATTGTCCTGGTGGCCGTCAACACCCCCACCAAGGAGCGCGGTGTTGGTGCCGGCAGCGCCACAGACATGACTGCTTTCGAGGCCGTCACTGGCTTCGTGGCCCAGTATGCGCGTGAGGGCGCCATCATTGTCGAGAAGAGCACTGTTCCCTGCCGAACTGCTCAGCTCGTGGCAGACACTGTAAGTAGCCTGTATCCACGTCACCCGGAAATGCCCAAGATTCAATTCTGACCTCCATTCTCTCATAGCTCGCCATGCACCGCCCCGGTGTCCACTTCGAGATCCTGTCCAACCCCGAGTTTTTGGCCGCCGGTACCGCCGTCAACGATTTGCTGTACCCCGACCGAATCCTCATCGGCTCCGCTCCCACTCCCTCCGGCAAGCGGGCCGCCGAGGCTCTACTCGAGGTCTACGCCGCTTGGGTTCCTCGTGAGCGTATCCTGACTACCAACGTGTGGTCATCTGAGCTTGCCAAGCTGGTCGCCAACTCTATGCTGGCCCAGCGAATTTCCAGCATCAACTCCATCTCTGCCGTCTGCGAGCAGACTGGCGCTGATGTCGACGAGGTCGCCCGTGCCATCGGTGTCGATCCCCGTATCGGCAACAAGTTCTTGATGGCCGGTATTGGTTTCGGCGGCAGCTGCTTCAAGAAGGACGTTCTCAATCTCGTCTACCTGGCCGACACTATGGGCCTTCCTGAAGTTGGCGAATACTGGAGACAGGTTGTCAAGATGAACGAGTACGCTCGTGATCGATTCACCAACCGCGTGATCAAATGCCTCAACAACACCCTTGTTGGCAAAAAGGTCACCATCCTCGGCTACGCCTTCAAGAAGAACACCTCAGATACTCGTGAGGCTCCTGCTCTGGAGATGATCAAGACGCTCCTGGAGGAGCGACCCCGCGAGATCGCTGTCTTCGACCCTTGCTGCAACCCGTTTGTCGTCAAGAACGAGATCAAGGCCCTTCTCGGACCCGAAATCACAGCCAGCGTCCACGTGTACGGCAATGCCTACGACGCCTGCAAGGACAGCACAGCGGTCGTCATCGCTACCGAGTTCGACGAGTTCCGCAACCAGCCCATCCCCGTGGCTGCTCCCAAGCCCGTGGATCAGCCCGAGCCCAAGATGCTTGGCCGCAAGCCCAACCCCAAGGCCGACCCCAGACCGTTCAAGGAATCGGCCCCCACAGAGAACGATCTCTTGGCGCTGCACAAGCACTTGGTGCAGCGCGATGGCCAGACTTCCGAGGATCCTCTGGACCGATTCAACGTCGAGCCCGACTGCGACGAGAGCTGCCCCGACTGCATCCAGGCCAAGGAAAGCAAGGAGACGGGCTTTGCCACCGGCATGGGCAGCGCCGAAGAGTACAAGCCCAAGGAGCGACTGGACTGGGTGCGCATTGCCGAGACCATGGCCAAGCCCCGATGGGTGTTTGACGGCCGTGGTGTCATTGACTCTCGCGAGATGGTCAAGCTGGGCGTTCGCGTCGAGAGTGTCGGTCGCCAGCACCGCTTCTAGGTGCGTGATATAATGTCGGTGGTTTTTCTTCTTTGTTAAAGGGCGGCTGCGATACGACCTTTTACTCCTTTTTTGAGGCTGTGCATCGGTAATGCAGGTGGGCCTAGAACAAAACTACCTTATTGTTTTAATTAACCTTTGGATCCTTTGGATGACATTGTGCGGCGGCAGGTGTGAGACGTTCTGCATCACTTGGGAAAGAATTTGTTTGGTGGCCTGGGAAGAGGAAAAGAAAAGAGCGGTCACCATGCGAGACTTGGACGGGGGTGGTTTTGACCAGCCTCTAGATTAAATTGGATTAAGCAATCTAGAAACGAATACCTGATACAATATTTTTTACCTTTGGATTAATAAGTGAAGAGATGCGAGTCCGTGGTAGAGAGTAAAGAAAAGTAAATATACTAATAATTTCTATGCTTGCTAAGGGGTATCCGAAACAGTTTTCTATAAGACTTTCATACCTTAGTGCTGTCTTTCGCATTATTACTGACATGCAGCTGCACTCTACCAATTCATCACCCTAACATCTCCCACATCCTGCGCTACATGGTCTATCGAGAAGGATCCAGGGCTAAGCCCCTTAGACGTTGCTTTTATCGGCGAGCTTTGTAACTCTCTCTGTCTCCACAGACGGGACGCCGCGATCAGGTGGGATCGAAAAGCCGGTATAGATGTAGGTCAGCACGACAATGTACTCTGGGAGCAGAGCCATCAACCCAAAGGCCACGGCATTGCCCTCGATGGGATTGAACGGCGAAGTGGCGCTGTCTTGAAGGGCGACTTCCAAGAGGCCAAAGATGGTACGGATGATGAGGAATGGGGATGCGAGGAGACCGCCGCGTAGGACCTGAGGGAGTAACATTATCAGCATTCTTTCTTGTATAAGTGTAAGTTTGCGAGAGGTGGGATTTGACATACTATCTGGCTGCTGGGGAGAAGGGTGTGCTTCTTTCGCCAGAAAAAGGCCATCATGGAGATGAGCACGGCGAGCATGACGGCAAAGACAATGTAGCCGACGAGAGTGAGTGTGCGGCTCGTGTTCATCGCGGACGGGGTGCCGATGGAGCTGACGCCGCCGCCGGCGGAGAGGAGGCCGATGGCGACGAAGATGCAGAGACGCATGATGACGCCGATTTTGTTGGCTCGGGGGTTGGAGCTGTAGTTGTCGAGGAGGCTGTTGAATATTTCATCAGTCTTTTATTCTTTTGGTGGTGGAAGGGGTTGGCGGGTGGATGTAGACTTACACGATGCGGACGTAGCCGAGTGTAGCTATGATGAGAGGGACGACGCCGACGTTGAGGAGGATGATGGCTGCGACGTAGAGTCCGATGCTGGGCTTTTGTTCGAGGGCGATGATGACAGGGCCACCGGCGAGACGCACTATTCAAAGCAAAACAGGTTAGATTTTGTCGCTGTATGTATTGTAATGGGCTTTGACAGTGGAATTGTAGAGGCATACTTAGACTGAAGGGAATCATGGGCCACCAGGCGAGGCGTGGACGGATTTTGCCGTTGCGCTTGAAGAGCCAGGTGGCGGTTGGGACGATGGGCACGTAGAAGATGATTTGGGCGATGCCCAGGGATTCGTGGGAGTTGAGCATGTTTGGAGGTTGCTTGAGTCTGTCCTGGTGAGGTTGGCACTTGTTGAATAGGAGCAGATGTCAAAGTCGTTCTGCAGCTGAATATCCACAACTCATTGAACAAGGCAGAGGCATCAAGACTTTTAAATAAATTAATAGGCATACAAGATCCCATCGCAACACAGCCGCTAACATGCATATAAACCCCCCAATCCAAGTCCTCCCGATCTAAAAGGGCAGCCCCCAGGGCCAACAATGCCCCGAGATTATCCTCCTAGAGCTTGCCGGCTTCCGGGGCCGACGAATCACATCGAAGCGGCTCTGTTCAGCTGAGGATCCTTGCTGGATGAATACACGTAAAACTCGGCGATCAGCTCGTGGTATGATGCTTCAAAGGGGATAAACCCGCCAACCTTATCTTCTCTAGGCGGTTTGGATGAAATTGAATAGGTGGGCGTTTTTTTTGGCTTGTGTTTAGCGGGTTTGATGATTTTCACATTTATTTGGCGTGGATGCTTATTGGTGTTCCTTGACGGGGTTTTTTTTCGTGGTATAAAGCCGTTTTGGGGTTAAAGCTGGGCTGGTTTCTTTCTAGTGTGGAGGGCTGATTGGTTGGAGGCGAGATCGTGTTAGTGTGGACGGGAAGAAGCTTGAGCTATGCGAGAGATACGACGCTATGAGACACGGTAACTGGAACATATTGCTGCTACTAGTAAGACTTTTTGTACATGAGCCCCCTTGTATCCTGCACGAGGCGCTTTGAGACAATCTTCGCTTCCCCCGAGAGTCTCGATTCATGTGTGAGTTGACGCAGATGGCCCTAGTTCATTTCGTGCCATCATGCCGCTTTGGGGTTGGTCAAGTGCCTGAGCCACGCTTGACGACGTGGGACAGATCCGACATGGCTGGTGCCACATGGCTTGGATCTTGTTAGGCTGCCGTGAGCTGGTCTCTTTTCTGTTCTCTTCTTCTCTTCTATTTCTCTTTTGGGGGCTTGCCGCTAGCCGGAGAGGCCGCCAAGATGCGGCCAAAGTTGTGTTGTTGGTGGTGGCTCAATGAGGCTTTGGATGCAGTTTTACGTCATGGCTGAAGGAGTTGTGCTACCATACGCGTTGGCAGGGAGGCTGAATCTTGTAAGTGGAAGTGGGTGCATACAGACACACAATAAGAGGGGCTGTAAAGGATACTGGACGACACTGACAAAGTAGACAACGGCAGAATGGTAACAAGTGTATAGAGGATGAACATATAAGCTCCTCCAAGATTTAATAAGAGATTTGATCCTCATTGTTTACTGTGGCTCATTTATATTCACATCTTGACTTCGTCGGTACACTCTATCACCTCAGTTGTCAACATTTACCACCAGAGTAGGAGACAAAGCAAACGCAAAATCCAACTCATCAATGTATGCAGTAGCCGCGTCCCTTGGTGACGCATTTTGCCGCATGAAGCTCCGCACCGACCGCGACGATACGACGTAATCCCGAACTTCGACTTCACGGTCTGGCCAAGAGGCTGCGATTTGCTCCTGACAGCGCTCGATGTCTTGACGGACCTCACTAAGGAATATCTGCCTTGCTTCCTCCAAGCTGTTGCACTCTTTGTCATACTCGTAGTTTCTTATATGGCCGTCGGATTTGGTTCGGACCGCTAGGCATTTTTGATTGGAAAGGATGCACATTTTCAGCAATCGGATGTCGGCCTGGCGGATGTTAGCTATCAGAAGAGCACACATGTAACGTTAGGAGGATAACGTACTTGGGTCAACGTAGTATCGTGGACAAGGACAACAGTGTCAAAAGCATACAGCATCTGATCGTGGTAGTATTGGAATGCCGGCACATCCTGGGTTCCCGCGCCGGGAATGTCGTAGAGCAACATCTCTGGGTGGTTGGGAATCTCGTGGCGAGTTATGCCCATCGTGACTTGATTAGATCCCACGCGAGCAGCGCCGTCGTCATTTCCGCCTTTATTGCAAAGGGCGTTGATGAGTGACGATTTGCCAACATTGACATTGCCGGCGAACACAATATTTTGTTTGCCTGTGGCATAACCCACCGCCTCCTGAGCGCTGACTATAAGGTCTTTTGTAATTGTTGGCTGATCCGCATCGTAGCCCCTAGCATGAATTAATTGGACATGCATCATGAAAATGGTCGGAAGATAAACCCGTCTTACAGCTCTTTCAGAAGTGCTAACCGTCTTTGCTCGCTTTCCCGTTCTTTTTCCTGCGACTCCCTCAGCTTCTGCTGGGCTTGGCGAGCTCTCCTTTGAGGACGTGCAACTATTTCCTCATAGCCTTTCCAGAGACCAGCAGCTGCCCCTGGGATAAGAGGAATCCATGCCATATTTTTTCGATAACACCAAGAGGATGGTTGTTAATAAGACTGCGTTCCCTCTTGATGAACGAGGAGTAGACTCACGCACAATTGATCGAACAAGGAGCTTTGGATGCGACAGTGACACCGAATGATATTCCCTCAGTTGCAATATGTCAGTTTTCATTGATAGAAATGGCAACAACGACCTCACTGCTAGTTTGATAGATGGGCACTAGAAGCAATAAGTCCTACATCACATCACAAAAGCTCATCTGGAGCACAGAACCTATACACTACAGCCTAGAGGAAGATGTGTTCCGTCATTTGAGCTTTACGTGATAGTTGGGATGCTGAATACCTAGTCACAATCAAACTGACAGTTCTCCAATGTTTTCATCTTTCAATATCATTGCTAGAAACTATCAAATATTCACCCGGGCAGTTGTCAATTATGCTCCATGCTTATCAGGGCTTCAATAAGCTCCTCCCTCCTTGCCTGACAACTGGGATTCACATTTGCATTCCCATTTCTTAATATTGTAAACGCACCAGGAGCTCAGCCAATTGGTATAGTATCCAAGTAAGATCTACGTAATTGCTGGCAACTGTCAGATGTGTACTCAGCATCCCTTAAGGACCTAATAGGGCACCACCCCTTGCTCTACTGCATCCAATATATTGCCGGGCACTCACAGAGCCCTCATCTGTCTGTCAGCTGGCCGTCACTTTCAGTTCACTTTTGCAGCAGCCACGTGGTGCCTCTGTGCAGTGTGCACCATATCAATTTCTTTCTCCCCTCCTTTTGCTTTTTCTTCTTCTCTTCTTTCTTCCTTTCTCAAGAAGCCTCATTTTGCCCAGCCTGTAAGAATATGAAGCCATCACCACTTTCTCTCCCACTCGTTACCGTCGCTAACACATCAGTATATAGTCTTGCGTTCTCACCACGTCTCCCTCTTCGAGGACACCAACCTGTGCACCATCCACGCCAAGCGAGTCACCATCCAGAGCAAGGACATCCACGTCAAGCGTGTCACCATCCAGAGCAAGGACATCCACGTCAAGCGTGTCACCATCCAGAGCAAGGACATCCAGTACGTGTGAACCTGGTCTCTTGCATTTTGCGTTTACCGATCTCTCCCAACCCCTTTCTGCTCTCCTTATGCTCTTTGACTGGTGTCTATGCACGAAACTAATAAACACCGTTATAGTCATTTTTTTTTTACATTGTTTTTTTTTAAAAACTCTATCAAAATGTCCGCCCCCGCCCACCCGCCCACCATGCCCGCAACCGGTAAGTTATACCATACTTCCATCACGCTCACACTTCAGTATTAACAACTAACGTTACGGTCTATAGACTACCAGGTTTTGTGGGATCTCATCCACAGCCTTGTGGATGAGCAGAAGAAGCGCACCGAGGCGCTGGAAAAGGAGGTCCGAGACCTCAAGGACCAGCTGCAGCAGCAGCAGCAAGAATGGCGGGCCGTCCTGCCTCTACGCCCGCGCCCTGCCGAGGTGCAGGAGGATGCAACCTCTGCTCCTCCGGCCTCGGTAGAGGCTGATATGGCCGAGTCTTCGGCTGATCCTGCCCCTGCCACCACCACCAGCACCAGCACCAGCACCGAGGTGGCTGTTGTCCCGGCTGCCGCCGCCGAAAGGCGATGTTTCGTTTGTGGGTCCCTGGACCACATAAAAAAGAACTGCCCGAAGCGCCGCCGGGCCGAGCCAAGCCATGTGGGCCACGGGGGCCAATACTCCTTTGCCCGGGGAGGGCAAAAAATTTTTCATAATAATTATTATGATGGCCCTGCCCCCCGTCGATAGCTTGCCCTGTGGAAGTTCGAGACTCTCAAGTACGCCTGGGTTCTTGACAAGCTCAAAGCCGAGCGTGAGCGTGGTATCACCATCGACATTGCTCTGTGAAAGTTCGAGACTCCCAAGTACTATGTCACCGTCATTGGTAAGTACATTGTCTGCTTCATCAACTTCATGCTGCGATCGCAAGCCAATACTAACAGGCAATTCACAGACGCTCCCGACCACCGTGATTTCATCAAGAACATGATCACTGGTACTTCCCAGACCGATTGCGCCATCCTCATCATTGGTAATGCCTTTCCTCCTTTCATCAAGCATCCGATAGTGAGCAGCGCTAACATGATGTAACAGACTCTCCCGGCCACCGTGATTTCATCAATCTTGCTTTGTGTTGTGTTTTTTTTTTCGGTTGTGTTGTTGTTGTTTTTTTCGGTTTTTTTCCGGTTGTTTTTTCGGTTGTTTTCGGTTTTTTTTTTTTACGTTAATAATTACCTGAGTTCTGTGGGCATTCATGTCTTCTTTCGTATCGTGACTTGTAAACTTGTTATTTCATCTCTTCAGCCACCCCTGCCAATGCCTACCTAATAATCCAAAGTCCTCTCCGAGAAGAGCTACAGTAGATGAGCCTTCATTTTCTGATTAACCACTCAAGAGGCTCATCCAAGGAGCTACAGGCCGTCGATATAGTCTCAGGCCAATTGTGCAACTTGGCACGGCGGTATCAGTGTAAGAATTGACAATAAATGTTAGAAGTACCAAAAGCTAGATGGAAGTAGGCGTAGAAGAAAAAAGATAGGGTAAGTAATAGTATTAAATATATCTCTCTGTCTCCACAGACGGGACGCCTTGGTTAAGTAGAATTAAAAAGCCGGTATAAATATAAGTAAGTATAATAATATACTCTAGTAGCAGAGTTATTAATTTAAAGGCTATGGTATTACTTTTAATAAAATTAAATTATAAAATAATATTATTTTAAAAAATAACTTTTAAAAAATTAAAAATAATATAAATAATAAAAAATAAAAATATAAAAAAACTACTATATAAAACCTAAAATATTTATATTATTAATATTTTTATTATAAATATAAATTTATAAAAGTAAAATTTAATATATAATTTAATTATTAAAAAATTTTTTTACTAAAAATACTATTATAAAATTAATATTATAAATATTATAATAAAAATAATATAATTAATAAAAATAAATATATAATTTATATTTATTATAGACAAAGTATTAATAAAGCTTATATTATTATTAATAAAAAGAAAATTAATAATAATAAAAATAAAAATATATAATAATATTAATTTTATTAATTTAGGGGTTAAAGTTATAGTTATTAAAGAGGTTTTATAATATTAAATAAATTTTTATTTTTTAATAATAAAAAAGTAAATAAAGGAATATAAAGACTTATATAATATATATATAATTAAAAAATAATAATAAAAATATAATATTAATATTAAAGAAAATAATAATTATAATATAAAATTTAATATTAGGCTTTTATTTAAGAATAATAATAATAGGGTTGTTAGTAAAATATATTATTTAAAGTAAATTAAATTAAATTTTATTAATAAATAAAATTTATAAAAAAAAATTATAAAATTATACTTAAACTAAAAGAAATTATAAACTACTAAGTAAATTAAAAATAAATTCTATTATTATACTTAAAGAAAAAAATAATAGTTAAGATAATAAATATATAAAAGATAATTTAAGTAATACTTAGGGATTTATAAAAGTTAAATATATTTAAGTTTGTCCTAAGGAGATTATTATTTATTAAATAATAAACAAATGTTAAAGCCATTATTCTATACTTAGAGTTTAAATATTTATAATTATAACTTATTAAATAAAGCAAAGGGATTAAAGTCTTTTTAAATAAATTACTACTAAGTAATATATAATATCCCATTGTAATACAGCTGCTAATATATAAATAAACTACCTAACCTAAGTCTTCCTAATTTAAAAAAGCAAAGCCTAGGGCTAATAATACCTTAAGATTATTCCCCTAAAGCTTACCGGCTTCCAAGGCTAATAAATTACATTAATATAACTTTATTTAGCTAAGGATTTTTACTAAGTAAAATATACGTAAAACTCAGCAATTAACCCATAATATAATACTTTAAAAAAGATAAACCCACAACTTTATCTTCTCTAAGTAGTTTAGATAGGTGTTTTTGGTTTATGTTTAGCGGGTTTAATAATTTTCATATAGTATTTATTTAGGCTTAATGTTTATTAGTGTTCCTTACTAGTTTTCGTAGTATAAAGCCGTTTTAGGGTTAAAGCTAGGTTATTTCCTTTCTAATGTAAAGGGTTAATTAATTAAAGTTAAAATTATATATTAATAATAGATAATTAAGAATTAAAGCTGGAGCTACACGAGAGATATAATAAAATAAAATACAGTAATTAGAACATAATACTGCTCTTAGTAAGACTTTTTTTACATTAGCCCCCTTATATTTTACATAAAGCGTTTTAAAATAATTTTTACATTTCCCAAAAGTTTTAGCTTATATATAAGTTAACGTAAGTGGCCTTAGTTACCTAACTTTTATTTTATACTATTATACCGCTTTAGGGTTAATTGAGTACCTGAGCTACGCTTAACGACGTCCGGGCTAATAAATCACGGTGGGAAACAATTGCAAGGGTATTGCTAGGCATTATCCTGTCTTTCACAAGCCGGTGAGCGAGTACCTAAACTATAAGTAATCTAAAGACAGCAGCCGTAGTAAAGCCTAAGAGAGCTATAAAAATTATAAAAAGTAAAAAAAGGGATATTAAAACCTAGGTAATTTTTAAATTATATATAAAAGAGGATATAAATAAAAAAAGTTATTATTTTTAATGTTTATTTTACTAAATTAATTAACTAAATAAACGGAAGAAAAAAAATATATAAATATAATCTTATGTATAGTAGAATTCCTAAGCTACTATTAAATTATAGCTATAAATAATTACTTTTTTATTATATATATATTTTTTTTTTTAATAATTAGTTATTATTATTTAATTTAGTTAATTTAATTACTTTTTTACTAATATTTTACTTTCGTAAATTTAATAAAAAAAGTATAGCATAATTTACTTAATTAATAAATTTACTAACTGCTATATATAATACTATATATTGCTATAAATAAGAACTAGTAGCAGCAGTAACTAACTCTTACTTCTACTCCTAATCCTACTCCTAATTCTATTACTACTACTACCCCAATTACTACCTTTAATACAGCTGCTACTTCTTTTTTTTTAATAATAACTCCCCTTTCTTCAGCTGCTTAGCCAATGACTTATATAAAATAATACTACAACCGTAGTAAGTTTAACTATATTAAATAGAAAAAATTACCTTTTTTTAAAAAGCTATTAAAACGGGTGGGGGTAGGACAGATCCGACATAGTTAATACCACATAGCTGGGATTATATTAGGCTACCGTAAATTATAGTATTTTTTCTATTTTATTTATTTTTTTTTTCTTTTTATTTTAGGAATTTACTATTAGCCAAAGAGGCCGCTAAAATATAATTAACGTTATATTATTAATAGTAGCTTAATAAGGCTTTAGATATAGTTTTACGTTATAGCTAAAGGAGCTATACTACTATATGTAGAAAGGGAGGCTGAATCTTATAAGTGGAACTAAGTGCATATAGACATACATTCAGAGAGGCTGTAAAGGCTACAGTCTACTAGAATTATAAAAGAACTATACAAGAGTTGTAAAATCTCAGAAATAAATAACATTAATATAGTAGACAACAGCAGAATAGTAATAAGTATATAAAGACATAATAGACTAAGATATATACTCCTTTAAGATTAATTATAAACTTTAATCTTTATTTTTTACTAGTATTTTATTTATAAATTCACATTTTAATATAGTTTAAATATTTTATTTCCTTAATTACTAATATTTATTACTAAAGTAAAAAATAAAAGAAATATAAAATTTAATTTATTAATATATATAATAACTAAGTCCTTAGGTAATATATTTTATTATATAAAGCTTTTATTAATTATAAAACTTAATATAATTTTAAATTTTAATTTTATAATTTAGTTAAAAGTTATAATTTACTTTTAATAATATTTAACATTTTTATAAACTTTATTAAAAAGATTTACTTTACTTTCTTTAAATTATTATATTTTTATTATATTTATAGTTTTATATATAACTATTAGATTTAATTTAAATAATAAAATATTTTAATTAAAAAAAATATATATATTAAGTAAGTAAATATTAATTTAGTAAATATTAACTATTAGAAAATATATATATATATATTAAGAAAATATATAACTTAAGTTAATATAATATTATAAATAAAAATAATAATATTAAAAATATATAATATTTAATTATAATAATATTAAAAAGCTAATATATCCTAAGTCTCTACATTAGAAATATTATAAAATAATATCTTTAAGTAATTAAAAATCTTATAATAAATTATATTTATAATAACTTAATTAAAACCTATGTAAACAATATTATTATTATTTTTACCTTTATTATAAAAAGTATTAATAAATAATAATTTACTAATATTAACGTTACTAGCAAAAACAATAATTTATTTACTTTTATCATAGTCCACTGTCTCCTGGGCGCTAACTATAAGCTCTTTTGTAATTATTAGCTAGTCCGTATTATAGCCCCTGGGTGGAAGTCGGGACAGGGCGCAATGTTAGCGTTGCCTGGAGTTATTTCAGCCGACATTCTTGAAGTAATTATCGAAGCTGTTGCTCCAGTGCGTCGATACGGTGCTATTGGATGGTGGTGCCGCGCTCATGGGCCAGGCCCACGCTTGTCTCGATGACCAATATTATAAACTTTTATATTACTCCCGTAAAAATGGAAGGCGCCCATCGTGACCGGCGCGGGTGGGTCAGCCCGGCCGGCCCGGTTCTGAGGACAATGCCTCTTGATGTGACCCGGTTCGTCACAGTTATAACACCGCTTTTGGGCGGTGGTGGTGGTGGTGGCCGCGGCTGAGGAGGAGGAGGAGGCGGTGGCGACGGTGGTGATGGTGGTGGTGGGAGCGGGTGGGTCGGCCCGGTTCTGAGGGCAATGCCTCTTTATGTGACCCGGCTCGTCACAGGTATGTATGGCGGTGAAAGGCGCAATGGCCACGGCTCTGGAGGAGGAAGAGGAGGCGGAGGCGGAGGCGGAGGCGATGGTGGTGACGGCGATGGTGGTGGTGGGAGCGGGAGCGGGAGCTGCTGCTGCTGGCTCTCCAGCTCGGCAATACGATGCCTGAGCTCGGCGTTTTCACGCCGGATGAGGACATTCTCCTGCGACAGGGCCAGGAGCCCATGGTATGTAGTCTTGAATTTTTCTATAGAAACGTTAGTGATCGTCTAAGTTATAAGGGACTGCGAGTATTATAAGACGTACGCTCTGTGGAGAGAGCATTCCAATCTGCGAGGGAGAGATAACTACTGCTGCTGGCTCTCCAGCTTGCTAAGCCGTATGATCTCTAGCGGCCGCTCCCCTGATAAATATTGGTGATTCTTAACATTACCACCAAAAATATTCATGGTCACGTAAGTGACCGGCCCTGGTGAGGGGATGGACCAGGGATCCTCTGCGTTCGGGTCTTTGGAGATGCCCGATTTCGCCATAGTTGTGGCATCGTCTCCTGCAAATTGTTGCCGCAGAAGGGAGAGGGAGGAGGGGAGGAAGAGAAGGCTGCATTGGCGGTGGTGATGATGGTGGTGGTTCTCTAATGGGGCAGCGCGACGCCTGATTTTGGTGTTCCCACACCGTAGTGTGGCGTGCTGAAGGAGTAAGTTGCTTCTTAGTGCCCATCTTTCTAAATGGGAGAGTTGCGTCTTGAGAACCTATCGAAGGCGGCAAATATGAAAAACAGGAGCTGTTTAGTTCTCTAAACTGCATGTCGATGACTTCAGGTCCTGTGTATCGAAAACTCTCTGTCTTAAAAATCTATGTCATTAATATAATAGCACCCCATAGGGCAGCGGCCGCAGCCTCCTCGTCCTCGTTCTCATGCTGTCGCTGGTCCTTTTTCACTTGCTGGTACCGGTGCTGGTCCAGATGACTGAGGCGTGGGCGGCTTCGATGGCGACGGACCCGGGGTAGAACCAAACGGCAAAGTAGAGGTCGTATTCCGGTGCCAAATCCCATAGCATGTAACAATAGAGCCTGCCTAATTCTACGCCGCGTCCCTAAGGAGCTTGCAATCATATCCGAGTTGGCGTCTTTCCAGGTTAGATAAATGCCGGTAAATATTCTAAGTGAAAAACTGCTTCGTAAATATCCATTTTTCTGGACGGCAGAGCTGCGTCCTCAGAACCTATCTCATGCCGTTGCCGGTCCCTTTTCACTTGCTGATGCCGGTGCTGGTCTAGATGACTGAGGGGTGGGCGGCTTCGATGGCGACGGACCCGGGGTAGACCTAAATGGCAAAGTAGAGGTCGTAGAACCAAATGGTAGGGCAGAGTTTGCAGAGACGTTTGTGGTCACCTTCTCTACCTCTTAGAATTACGCTTCTCGTCTGAAAAGGTCGAGGATATGTCTAACGAAGAAGAGCTGTGCAAACCATCGTTCCAGCCCTCTTTACGTGGCCCGGCTCGTGACTAACTTAACACCGCTTCTGGGCGGTGGTGATGTCGATGGTGGTGGTGGTGGGAGCCGGGATTTCCTTGTTGTTTGCTTCCATTTTTTGACTTTCGCCTTTTCAGACTTTGGGGACATAGTAACATCTAGTTTTTTATTTGAAAGCAGAACAAACCTATAATAGAGTCTATTAGCTTAAGGAATGGCACGAGAGTTGAAAGTGCATAGACAAATGAAAGAGGAATTGGGAGCGCAAAATGCATTATACTTACTAGATGTCTTTGCTCCGAATGCTGGCGCGTTTGACGCAAAGGTTGGTGTCTTTGGGGAAAGAGACAACACTATATACTGATGAATTAGCGGCAGTAACGAATGGGAGAGAAAGTGGCAATGGATTCCTATTCTTACAGGCTTGCAAAAATGAGGCAATATTAGAGGAAGACACGATGGAAGCACCTCTTGGGGGCCCGGGGGCGGGCGACAGGCGATATTCTGATCGATGTTCCTATCGACTCAAGAGGAGGAAGACACACAGTGATGACTGTTAGATCTCGACGCTCCCTTGCTGACGACAAAGGGGGTAAACATTGTGTTTGTGTGTGTGTGTGAAAAAGGAAAAAGAAAAGAAAAGCAGGACGAGAAACTCGACGGGAAATGTCCTACGCGTTGATTTACTATGGCGTTTCAGAAGGGAAGGAACAAGATACCTGAGGTAAGTACTAGGTACTAGGTACTACCTAGTAGGTAGCTACCTCGTAGATTACCTACGCGCGCCACGGGGGTTTCTGGTCATTGCTTGGCACTTGTAACATGCATGTGGATTTTTTTCGTGTTACAAGGCGCTATAAATTATTTCTGGCCTCTATGATCGTACTAGGTAGTAGAGCAAGCAAAAGGCTTGTGGGGCCCATGACAAGAGAACTCAATAATGACCAGAAAATGCTTTGGCGCGCGATGGTACCTACCTAGGTAGGCGAACAGCTTCTGGTCGCTGTGTATGTTGGTAGGCAAAAACTTCTGGTCGTTGTGAAGCCTTCTACCAGCAGCTTCTGGGCGTCGTGTAGCTCTCGACTCTGCGCGCGGCACGCGTTGTCCCCATGACAGCCATTGGCTACCGCCGCTAAGGAAGCATATTACAGAAACTATACGCAAAGCCATCCCCTGGGTAATAAAAAGATATTATAATATTATTAATATTACAATAGTGAAGCCTACTGTATTAAATACTAAGCCTAAACTTATATAATAAATTAATTAAGGACTTATATTAAATATATTTATAGCTGTTAGTTTAATAACTTTAACTAAAATATTATTTACTAAGCTGTTTTTATTTAGACTATATTATTATAATAAAAATTAATATATAAATATAATAATGTTTATATTTATAATAT